>JAAAQI020145680.1:0-11418 GCA_011800005.2 Stichodactyla mertensii
GAAAGCAATTGACCAAGAACATCTCTTCGATTAACATGAAGCTAGAAATAAAAGGAAGAAAGCAATTGACCAAGAACGTCTCTTCGATTAAGTTTCGATGCTAGGTCATCCTCCTGCCAAATTACCCCCCCCCCCCCGAGATACGCTATTATTGTCAAATATTTTGCTTACCTTAACGAGAATGTAACTGTGTAGTATCATAAGGTTCTGACTCATCTCAGTAGGTATTTTGATCTTGTGTTGGATCAGTTCTATAACGAAGTGCAGGAGTTCGACATCGATTGAGCAAAAAAGATGTTTAACGTTTATCTGCATATAATATCACAAAAGCCAGCTAGGATGTAAGGTAGAGGGGTGACAATGGATAGATTACTGGATGGATGGGAGGTGAGATAAAGAAATGAATGGATTAATCTATGGATGAGTGAAAGAGTGTATGAATGAAGGAAGAACAGGGGCGGTTCCAGGTGAGAGGTGCAGGGGGTGCGCAACCCCTCCCCCCGCTGAGATGAGCGACTTACAGTTAATTACGGCTTTATTATTATCTACTTTTGGTACTCGAGTCCCGAACATAAATGATGAATGTATGGAATGATGGATAGATCAGTATATGTATGAATGGATACCTAGCTGGATAATTGGATAGGTGGATGCATACGAAACTACGGGTAGTATCATATCATGGCCTTACCTTGGTACATACTGAAGAGAACATCATGAGCGTTGCGGTAGTTACCAGCATTCTGATCCTCACGTGCGATTATAATCGCAGTGCGCGCTGCCTCACGGTATTGCTTGAGGGCCATGTACAGGCGGAACAGGTATTTGGCATCCTAAAAATAATCCACGTATGTTGCTATAGTGAAACACAAAAACTGACAAAGCACAGACCGACCGACTAACAGACAGACAGATCGGATCAATCGATTGACCGACCGACCGACCGACCGACCGAATTCAACAGAAACAACTACCTTTGGAATACCGTCTGTTTCTCCCATGAGAAAATCGATCAGTTGATGAGTGAGGATATCGTCACTTGCGTGACCGACCTGATGATGTAACGACCATGATTGTGTTAGCGATAAAAGCAATTGCAATAACAGTACGATGTCGCTTCAAGAGTTCTCTGACAGAACTTACGGTTTCAATAGCTAGCTCCACAGAATCGCCATCATCTGTCACGGGACACTTTAGAAAATGTTTCAGAGCCTGAAGAATGAAAGGAATTGATCAGTGACAACTAAGGTTTGGATTCAGAATGTTTTTACGAATGGGGAGAGGTTGCTAGATATTTTTCCCTCTTTGTATACGAACACACAATATATTACCCGAAACACTCTAGTCACATCTATATAGTGTATACTTGTTACGACGTGAGCGACGACTAACCTTAGCATACTGAGTGGATTTCAAGTAAAATTTTCCCGCCAAGAAATACTGCTTTTGGTTTTCAAAGTACATAGCGATGCTGGAGTAGTCTTCTTTTGTAGCATCGTCTCCTACAGTACAACCAAATATTAACTTTTGGTATCGGTCATCAAGACAGTTTGCTATCATGAGTTTCTTTAATTTGCTGTAGCAGGAGATTGCGATATGACGCTCGAAATGCGAAAGGATTAGTTAACTGGTTGATTTTCTTTGGCTGAGTATTATTGACTCAATTTTTTAATTCATATTTCCTTGGGCGTACTTGTGAGGAGAGGGCGGCGCAAGGTATCGTGACCCCCCCTTCTTATTGGGTACTGCCTTCTTGGGGGGGGGGAGAGATAGGGAAGAAAAAGGGATGATTTGTTGAGGTTAGGGGAATGACCCCCTCCCCCCACAATGTGAAATCCTATCTACTTCAGAGATCAACATATGACTACCAACTACCTACCTATAATGTCTGCATACTGTTCCATTTGATTATGGGCCTGAAACAGAGAATTAAAGATAAACAGCTTTTACATTTGCGGGGAAACGTGAATGCATCACTGAATTGAGAGAACATTAATAACTTAATGAGCTGGACGTACTTGCGCCAGTTGGAATGCTTCGTCATTGCACTTTGACAGCACGAGAAACTGAATGGCAGATGCAAAATCACCAAGATTCTGGAAAAACCTGTTGAAATAGGTAAGATTAAGGTTGAAATTATTGCCGCTAATAGTGCGAAAAAGGCGAACAAAAGCCACAAACGGAAGCAAACATAAAATAAGGGTATCCAGCATATTGTGGTGCTTTAGTAGTTCCTAAAAACGGTTCTTACTTGGCAACCATCTTAGCTCCATCTACGGACTGCGTTTCCTTGACAACGCGAACAGCTTCTTCTGGGTTTTGCAGGAAATCGAGGTTGATTCTAAACAAAAATGGAAAAACGAAAGTATGAAAAAGCATGTAAGTGAGAACTGAGGAACTCTGGGAAAACCCTTTATTGTTGCATTAGATTAGCCAATCAGACACCGCAGTCAATCCAGAGTGTCATTAGATGGTTTTACGGGGGCCACAAGAAACGTAGGCCCAACAAGAATGTACGGATCATAATCCAACTTTGCAAGTGTTTGTATCCACTTCACCTGATGACATTGTCATAGTCTTTAGCAGCTTCATATGCTCTAGCGGCCTCCTTATACTTCCCATCAGCCTCTTTGGCCTTAGCGTACTGGACATGAAGCTTCGGGGATGTCACGTGACTAAGCAATTCCCCAACCTTTGCCCTGAAAACCGGATGAATAAAAAGAATGTGTGTAATGCAACAGTGTAATTGTTCCAAAATAGGAATTATCATACCAGTGATTTAAATCTAGTCTTACCAGTTTTTAGTTTTCATGTAAACACCAGCAGCCTTGTCCCAGTATTGTCCCTTCTCGTAGAGTACCGCTGACTCCGTGTATTGCTGTGAAGTTTACAACGAAATTTGATTAACAATTATAAAAGTGCGGGTTTTGGGTTTGATGCAAATACCGTCAAAAAGGTGCTTCGCTTGTCTTGAGGTCTGTTCGTTATGTTACAGTCGTACCTTCATATTTTCCAAGATAGCTGCACATTCTTTCTTGAGTTGACGATTTGGACTCTTTGATGCAAGTTGTACTCCTCTACAATATGAAAACCGAAAAATAAAGCTGGTAACAATTTAAACCATTAACTTCCTTACATCAAAAAATGAATTTATAAGTACTCTATTTTAGCATTGGTTGGGAATTCAGTTTCGGGCAAGAGTTCTGTTAGTCACTGATTGGTTAAGGCAAGTGTTACGTCATCTGGCCTTGTTCTGCTGGCTCGTCTGATTCAAATATGGTCATAAGCCATATTCAATATCACAAAACCCTGATTGATAAGGAATTCTTCGAGAGACTGGGTCTGCATAACCAGCACTCAATTCATTTTCCGTTATGCAATACCTTCTTATGTCCCCAACTCGTATAGCCACGCGAGCCATGCCACCAAGACAACCCTCATCATGTTCACGTTGCTACAACAACAATAAACAGCAATATTACATGATATAGCTCAGTTTCAGTGGCGATGGTATTAGAGACGAGTTGTTAAGCTTACGTGAGGCAGGTTTGTTATTCCCTTTTCGTAGTGCATCAGCGAATTAGCATAGTCTCCTCTGTAAAAAAATACAACCATGTTTAATGTAAATAATTTAATGAAAATACATATCTTGGATCCGTCCGTAAAACACGTGGCATTTAACTCCTTAACTTATGAACGCGCTTTGAGGTGAGTGCGTGACCACCAAAATGTAATGTCAGAGACTGTATTCACCTATTTACCGAAATTTTAAAAGACTGCCGAGATTTAGTGAGAGGCAAATCTGTACCACAACCCCCAGAATGCAAAGCGCACATTCACATCCTTGAGGTGATTAGGAGAACAGTCTATTTTCATGACCGTGGGAAGTTTCTTAATTCAATTCGTTATTCCGAAATTCAACCGAGAAATGAACTCGTGGCGCACAGAATTGTGGGGCTGAATTTGGGGACGAGATCAAAAGGTGCCGCCATCTTGCACTGGATTCTGGGATCGATTTTGGGGACGAGATACGTTCATGCCCAGACTTTCTTTGAAGTTCAGAAAGGCGAATTGCGCAAGAAAATGAATCACCACTTACGTAAACTCGAGTTGCTGTGCGTATTCTCTAGAGATGTAAGGAATCTGTTCTGGTGCAAGGGTTTTGGCCAGTTCCAGAGCCTGATCCCAGTTAAGGAGGTCTCTCCTCATCTGTTGTTAATAGTAATTAAATATGAGATATGAAGTCCAATAGACCTCTCTTTACTTTGGGTATTAATTGTTCCCATTTCAGACCACGTGTCATTCTCTTGGGAATAAGATTCTTGTTTCAGGTCCATCCATATTAACGTATCTATCAAGCTTTACCGAGAAGCAAAGAAACAAAACCCAAGGGAATGACACGTGATCTGAAATGGGAGCAATTAATACCCAAAGTAAAGAGAACTATTATGTTGGTGTTCGTTTCAAAATTAGGACACTGAAAACATTTCCCAGTTGTGATACAACTCTAGACAAGGTTGGACAAACTTAGGGACCCTGTGATCCTCAAGAATCCTGGCTGTTGGTCCAGGGGTTGGATGGTGATGAAAGAGAGGTGGAGTAGAGAAGGTATCATAATTGTGGTTCAACTATGGTTCTTTTCAGTCATCGTAAAGCAAGTTACCTCCAGAGCAGCTAATGGATAGGTTGACGCCAAGAATAAGTCCTGGTTTTGGAAGAAAATAAAGTCTGTTACCTGGACTGATAAGTGGTTTAAAACTAATATGAAATTAGACATTTTAGAGCGTACTCTATCTCTCTTAAATTCGAATTGAAATAAAGTTTATTGTATTGTATTGTATTGTAGTAGGAAACAAGTCTTCATTACCTGTGCTGTGTTGTAGTCTTCTAAAAACATAGCAACATAGCCTGACAACAGGTTTTTATCTTCCAAGCCCTGGAACAGCGCGAATACCATGTTATAAGTTATTTTTAGGTAAGATGTCACATGACTGTGAAAAACGTGCGGCACGCATCCTGTGGCGTTCCGTTACCATGACGGTTATTTGCCTGAACTTGCTGATTGAAGAGTGGTGATCTCGCACTGGTTCACCTTCTTACGCGGACACGCAACTGACAGGTATTCCACAGCAGACTTTACAATAATATTTGTACGATTTGATCTCTTACCTTGATTTTCTCTAGGGACAGAACCATTGCCACGTCTCCAATCTTACGGTACACTTTAATAGCTAAAAAAAAATAGTGATTTCAGTTTTGCGTATGATTAACTTTCATAAAGTTTTAAGAATGATGTCAGGTGTGTGCATACCAAGTTCAAGATCCAAATGTTGCACAGCTTTCTTGCCCAGTTCTATCCATTCTGGCTTAGAGTCCATCGTCTTGGCAATAGACCATGCTTCCTTGAACCTAAAACAAAGATAAGGTGAAGCATAAACTTCATGTTTCGGCTCTTTTGACATACACTTTTTTTCAATCAGAACACGAGAAAAAGTTTTAGAGTCACGAGCCATGGCATACTCATGTCACATGGTGTTTAGCCAATCAGAGCGTGCGTTCTATTGTAGTTATTTTATAATATTTGAAATAAAACGACATAAAGTACCGAATTATGAAAAAACGCTGCTTAACGCTGAGGACCATAATGCTTTCAGCATGCAACACGTGTCTTAACACGTAGCGTAGCAAAGTTTGAAATCAAAATCAAGGATTCAAGTTGGCCAATTTGCAGCGTCATTTTTGACAGCAAACCTTTTTAACGTGAGGCACTGGTTGAAGCAAGTCTTGAGCTGCAAACAAAAGCACAAAGGACGGTTCAATTTACTGAATAAATACTTCTTATTAACTGAGCGCGAGGGTCGTACCGTAAGTTATGGCGAGTTTTTTCCACTGCCTTACGGCACAAGCGCGTAGCATGGAGGGAAAAAAATTTTCCATAACTAAGGTGCAAACCGAGCAAGCAAGGTTAATATTTTTTTTATTATATGGCACAAAAATAAGCTTGGTGGTTCGTACCGCAAGCCAATGAGACCGCGTGAAATTACCTTGCCATAATAAAGGTTCTTATAGAGATAATATACAGCAATAATGTGCACGGTTAACTAAAGAATCAGTCCAACAATAAGAATGTGGCTAGAACTAAACGCTGCTGCATAACATGAAGAGCATCGAGATTGAGTATACCATCAACTGTACTCACTTCACTTTGGGGTAAATCCTGAGGTTTTTCGTGAAAAAAATGGGTTGACAGGCTCAACTTGGATGTCTGTTGATAGATAACGAGTCAATGTGGATACATCAAAATGAACGAGATCACTTCTCACTAAATCTTATTAGAGTCAGTGCATTCCGTATGAGTGAGAAATGATTCAGCAATTAGTAGCTGAATCGTGGTTCACCGTAACCGTAAATTCGCATTAGAGGTTGATGATGATTCACACGAAAACAATGGGAAACCATTTCAGTGCTACGGCATACCGTACTGTGTAGGTCAGTACCGTACGTTTCTTACTCATACGAAAACCGGGTGAATACCTTTCCACTTAGAGTTTGACAAGTCATTCCTCCGTTGTACAGCATCAGAGGTTTCTGTGCATAGGGTAGTTTAGTAGTTCCAGCCATGATACACTGGGATCCTGTGGGGAAAATATGGCAGATTTAATTCGCAATGATACGATTACGAGACAGTAGCAGGGAACACGATTGCGACTCATCCACTCTAAATGCTGTTAGGTGACGGTCAGGCGACAAACTCAATCTAGTCACAGCTGATATAACATCCCCCGCCCATACCAGTCTTATAGACAGGATTATTAAAGGCGCGATTACACGGTGCAATTTTCTCTGCAACTTGTGTCGCAACGGTGTTGCGACACAAGTTGCACGAGCGTCATACACGGTGCAGCAGTGACAGAATCATTGCCAAAAGTAGAAAGGATTTCTATACTTCGCAACGATTGTTGCAACTTGTCTCGCAACATTTTTCAAATTGCGCCGTATGTTACACGGTGCTCCGTGCAATTTGTGTCGCAACGCGAGACAAGTTGCAGAGAAAATTGCACCGTGTAATTCGCGCCTTAAGAGTGTGAGAAATCACAGCATAAGGCATGATCACGGTACCGAATTGCTGCCGCCACCTCAACCAATCAAAGCGTGTGACATCTCTATTCATCCAATAACAATGCTGGAAAGTGCGGTCAACCGCTTTTATGCCGTAAATTTTTCAGTCTTAAGAGATCTCTCTATTTATTTAAGGAAAGGGCTGATTAGGCATATAGACAACGACAAAGAGAGACATAGTTTACTTATTGATGGTTTGCAACCATTCCCGGGAGGACCTAAAAAAAAATGCAGCCATGTTGGTGGTACAGGCAAAAGAAACTACAGAGAAATCTTCTGTTACATACCACCAACATGGCCACGATGACGTAGCATGCAAACGAAGAATAAAGCAGTTTTCGCATGAGTGGAAAACGTACTGACTTACAACACGTATAAAATACAGAATGCCGTAATACCGAAATGGCTTCACATGGTCTTCGTGTGTATCCTTCAGTCACAACGCGTAGTTACGGTTACGGTTAAGTACGGTACGACTACAGTACTGTCACGAATTGGCCGTATCGTTTTCCACTCATACGAAATCCGGTATAATCTAACAATACCAGTAATCGTATCCTTATAGAATATGTACGTGAATATCTTTTCGTCATCATAACCACAGAACACATCCTACAACAACGTAACAAGAATCATAATTTAGATGGAATGCATGTACGCTAAGCAACAAGACTGACCAAAAAGTTTGATTTTAATAGAAACCTTTCGGCAGGCTCCTACATTTTGGAAAATCTATTCCACTATTTATACAGTTATCATTGTCAAATCGGAGACGAAGGGGGTGGGTGGAGTCGACCATTTGATTGCCATTAACGTCGCAATTCTGTACGGAGAATCTTGTCTCGAGTTTGCTCCGTGAACGATCATTTTGATCATATCGATAGTCAAGAGGATAGGGCACTACTATTCGTTTGAACTGAACAAGTTGAGCTAATTGAACCCTTTTCTTTTCCCAAGGATGTGAAATTTTGATACAAACTTCTCAAAAACATAAATACCCCACATAAGCCGACCACTATCCCCTCGGGTTCAGTGTCCATAGCAAGTACTCCGTCATCATTGTTGATTATACCTATTTCAAAAAAGGTTGTCGGTTGGCGATCTGAAATCTCAAATCTGAGTCAGACAATTCGCCAGCGCAGGTCATTGCTCAAAGATGGTGTCGTTTTTAGCTATTTAGGGAGTTATCATTATTTAACTGGGGGGAGGGCCATTAGAATGGTGGTAAAGCCCCTGGAAAGAAAGAAGACTCTCTCTTTGCATACGAAAAAAGAAACGTGACCCTCCCTAAGACAGCATGTAAAATATCATGACCCTCCCCAACTTTAAAACCCAACTAAATTATATTAAAATTAGTTTATTATAAAACGATGTTTTGTATCATTTCTGTCTCCTAATATTACCTAATAAGTAACATTATAGAACATAAGAAAACGTGGCTCTCCCTAAATCCAGTTTGAAAAAATGTGACCCTCCCCAAACTTGAATGGAAAAAAATATGACCCTCCTCTCCCCCCCCCTCCCCCCCGTTAAATAATGATAACTCCCTTACCGATTCCAAACTACTAAAACATAAAACTTAATTTAAAAATAAATTCACGGCTTGTGCTCTCAATTTCTCTCGTTCGCAGATTTCAGATCTCCGACCGACAACTTTTTTGAAATGTGTGTTATTTTAAGACATAACTAGCCATGATAGGATGTACTGCTGATGCTCTAGCCAGTACCTTGTCTAGTGGCCAGTTTTCCCACACAATGCCTTTGATGGTCGGTGAAAAATTAGGAATCTCAAAAATGTTATCATTAACCTATTGAAAAACAACAAACGGACGATACAGTTAGAAGGAAATTGTTCAGAAAGTGAACAAAGCATCGATAAAAGATAGTGACACACGCCCTCATTTGTTATAGACTATGTAAGTTAAATCTTTTTTCACTTTTTTATGGCCCGCGCGCTAAAAAACTCGGTCCATAACTTATGTTACGGCCTTCGCATTCGGTTCTTCAGAGTTATGTATTGATAACTGGCATGAGGCGGTAGAAAATTAAAGATTACTTAGCACATGCTCTCAAAGTTTTTCCCTGACAACGAACAAAGGACGCCTGGATAGTTTACTTACCGGATTGTAGACAAAACCATCACTTTTTTCGTCAATAAAGACAAGCCTGGTACCGCTTGGATCAGGAAAGATTTTGCGAATACCTGAAAAACGTAAACAAATACATTAATTTGTAAAACATATGATACATCACTCGAGAATAAACGCCTCGTCACCAAATGTGGAGGTGGTGATGGTTGGGGGAGGTGGTGATGGTTGCAGAGAGGTGGTGATGGTTGGGGGAGGTAGTGATGGTTGGGGGAGGTGGTGATCGTTGGGGGAGGTGGTGATGGTTGGGGAGGTGGTGATGGTTGGGGAGGGGGTGGTGGTTGGGGGAGGTGGTGATGGTTGGGGGGGGTGGTGATGGTTGCAGGGAGGCGGTGATGGTTGCAGGGAGGTGGTGATGGTTGAGGGAGGTGGTGATGGTTGAGGGGGGTGGTGATGGTTGGGGGAGGTGGTGATGATTGGGGAAGGTGGTGATGATTGGGGGAGGTGGTGATGGTTGAGGGAGGGGAGGGGGGTTCTCTTCCGAAGGATAAAGTCTCGCATGATTCTGAAAAGCATAATGTTCTATCCATTTCAAACGTTTCACTCCCTTGAGCATCTTTCAATTCTCTTCTCAGTAACAAGATTCGTAAAAAATATACTACGTACCAACAACGTGTCTAAACTCATTAACATACTGCCAGTCTTCAATAAAAAAGTAGTGCAGACCTCCATTCTAAACATGAAAACAAACGTGAGATAAAAACTAGCGTCACTCAGCAATGCTCCTTCTGGGAGTTACCCACATTTCTACTTGACTTACAGGTCATTAATAACTGTTATTACAGCTGAGCCCCCGCAATGAGATGTTTTGTTTTAAGAATCATTCAAGTGAGGTTATCGGGCCAATACAGTGCATAATGGCTCATTTGCATCTCAGCTGCACGCAACTGTAATAACAGCTATTAGAGGATTTGTGTATTTGTGGGGGTGGTGGAGGGGGCTGGGGCAAGTAGGGGGGTCAGTATTTTTTAAATAGGGGGGCTAAGAGAGACAATGGGAAATTCAGGGGGAAGGTCACCAGAATTCATGCATTCAAGTAAAACTCAAAATCGACCACCCCCCCCCCCCCCCGTAAATAATAACCGGTCCCTTGACAAGTATCCTTGACAATTTCCAGTGGTCGTGTAGACGATCAGCAAGATTTTTTTTTACAATTTTCTCATTGACAAGACTTTCTTCCTCGTGTAGATGATGAACAAGTTTCGATCAGTAAGTAACAGGCTGAGAACTAATCTCATTAATATTCCTTGCCACATTTCCCTTGTTGTCTACACGAGCAAATTTCGGCCTTGACAGGTTTTCCATCCACATGAACAATTTTTCCTTGTCAAAAACGTGCTCGTGTAGATGCGGCTTTATCACGTTATTTGATATCAGTTAATCTATGATCTTTTATCTCGATTATCGTGATTATTTTGTTGGTAATTTCGTATGAGAATGTTCCCACAGATGGAAGAAAATAAGCGATCATACAAGATAGTAATCTCCTCACTAATACTAGTAACAGCTTCCAAAGAGAGTCTAACAAGATAGTGACGTAGGGGATTTTAATATAGTTATATGAGTTCTGGAAAAAAGTAGAATGAAAGGAAGAAAATAAACAGAGACAAATCATAGTCAAAACAAAAAACTAGCGATTGATGGCTCAATTCATTTCAGAGAAATTTCAGTTTTGTTTACTTAGATATAATCAAAATCTTTCAAAACTAGAATTTTCGGCTACTCATTGTCTAGATATATAAGATATAATAATTAATCGATTTATGCCGAGAGAGCAATGAATAGACTTTCTCTGGAGTTCATTTCTCAGTTATTAAAAAAAATAAATAAAAATTTTGCGACTTAATTAGTTTGATCGATGAGTTCAAACCCTTTGGTGTAATCAAATACCCAGCAGGGTATTACAAGATTTACATTTTCTGCGGAGGCGTTTCGCTTTTTCGAGCACATAAAAGCTGGCCTTACTTGAGACACTAGATGAGACCCAATAAAGATTTGTAGTCATTCGTAATGGCCGACAACCATTCTGTTCCACACAACATCGCCACTGAAGATGAACATTTCACATGGCTTGGAATGATGTTTCCCCTGAACTTAGCTATTGTAGTTGGTAACTCCATCGCTCTCACAGTCTTCCTGAGAAAGTCATTCC
>JAAAQI020145691.1:0-11418 GCA_011800005.2 Stichodactyla mertensii
TGCTTCATTCTATTGTTTTGACGTCTTTTGTATTCTTCTCTCAGCCAATCTACGTTGTCCTTCAGCCGGTAGTCAGCAACCCCTGAGATGTGGTGGGTTCTAAATATTAAACTCACACCATGGTGGTAAGAAATTGACAGTGAATACTGTAGCACCCATGCTTCCCTTAGAAATAACTTCTTTACCTTTGAAACCATAATAACAACAAAGCTTTTTTCATCTATTTTGTAATCTTTGACTGCTGTGTCATCATTCAATATTTTTCCTGATTGTAGAGAAATAATTGAGAAATAAGTAAAGAAACAACATGAATAACTGTAAGAGATTTCTTAAATTCTTGAATACAGGTGTAACAATGGGCATTTTTCAGAGATGTAATTTACTACCAAATATACCAGAACCCTTTGTGTGACTCCTATCTTCAGGAAGGTTTATACTTAGAAGAGTAGAAACATCTGAATAAGAAAGTAATTTGACAAAGCATTCTGGTAGTGGTAGTAAAATGAAGCTTGGTAAACTAGAGGTAACAAATGAAATCATACATGACTGCTAAATGCATACTCTGTAATGCGCTCGTCTATATAACTATAGGCTGCTATGTGTTTTACACAGTTATTTACCTGTACACTGTAAATATCAAACTACATATCTGTCTGTTTCATGGCATTCATCTATTTTACCTGCATATATCAGTTTAATGCCAGTATGAGGATACCCATCTTTTCCTTTTTCACTCTCTATCTTTTTCTTCAGATCCAAGACCTGTTAAAGATACATGATTATTAGTTTAAACAGAACTAGCATTATGGCTATGAAAAGATAGTTTCCTTTGCAGTCATTAATAGTGTTAGTGTTTTATGAATCTGCTGCTATTCACTGATTATGACCAATATATGCAGCCAAACGGAAAACTGCTCTCTTGCAAACGTGCACTCAGCAGACTGTAAATGACTTGAGTGGGCTGATAATGCTGCTGATTGGTTTTTGGTTCATCATCCAATGGATTTTAGCCACTAGCCTTGCTGCGCTCTGGATGCAAATGACACTACGCGGGCGCAAATATTCCTTCCAAAAGTCATTTTATTGTCCTATTTCTTTCAATCACTAAGGGATAATTTTCCAATTTAGGATCTAAAAAAAATTAAGAATAAAGGATCTTGTATTGGTCTAAACACACTTTTTGTGTGTTTTCATTCATCAAACAAAACAAAAAATATACATTTAGCTTCATTCAAAAACTAGTTGTTGACAGCTTCAATTCCAGATCTAATGTCAAAGCAGTTCCTCTCAATCTACCAATGCATATGATTGGTTCAAAACTAAAAATTCAGAAAGGAATGTTTGACATGAGTGAGCAGCAGTTACTGGGGAAGGAAATATGACTGACACTAATAATGACTGTGAAGCAGACTAATAAAAAGACTCTGAAACACTTTAAATGTTGGTGAGAGAAACTTTAAACTGAAGACTTTACTAAATACATTATTATTTTAATGATAAGCATATTGCAAGAGTTGCAACGAGTCTATTACTGTGCACTTGAACTGTGAACACTTCACATTTTTTCAACATTAAAGATTAATGTTAATTCATTGTTTTATATCTGAATTTAATGCTTTATAAGTGAGAGAGCAATGATAAAGCCCTACGTGCATTTGATCATATACACATGTTAATTTGCATGTTATAAGTAATAAATGATTAATTATTATTATTAAGATTCATGGCTTAATTTTTTCTTGCACATGATTAATGCATTTAAGAAAATGTAGAAAAAATGTGAGTGTTCATGGTTCGAATGTCTGCATAGTAAACAGTTTTGTTTTATGTTAATTTATGTATTGAACTGTGGATATCAATGACAAAGTTGAATGATGTTAACAGTGGGACTAAGTAACAGTAAGAAGTTTGCTTTAGTATTTTCAAATGCAAAAGTTGAATCAAAGCAGATTTCTGGTGTCAGTTATGGAATGGAATGAACACTGTTTGGTTTAATAAAACAAAACTAAAATAAAAAGTAGCTCATGATAGCATTTCTTTAAAAATTTAAAATACATTTTCCTTGGAGTTGTGGTTTAATTTTATAATTATCAACATAATATCATTTTTGTTTGCACAATTTTGATCACAGAGACAATTCCTCATTCTTTTCTAGCAAACAACTTAAACTAGAATTTTCACTTATTAATCTGTTAAATAACTTTTAAAAATGATCTGTTAAGTAAAAGGGCACAGACACTGAGTTATGAAGACTCAAGAACATTTTCAAAAGCTAAAGACCAAGATCGAGAATATACATAGTCTATTGAATATAACTAACAATAAGAGGGTAGAAC
Organism: Stichodactyla mertensii; assembly: GCA_011800005.2. Classification (NCBI taxonomy): domain Eukaryota; kingdom Metazoa; phylum Cnidaria; class Anthozoa; order Actiniaria; family Stichodactylidae; genus Stichodactyla; species Stichodactyla mertensii. The sequence continues at coordinate 2,337 of JAAAQI020145691.1, forward strand.
AGTTTTGATAAAGGACAGCTAGTCTAGTTTTAGCCAGTTTTTCACGTCACAGAATCTAAAACCAAAATTCTATAAGTTAAGCTTAAATGTCCTACAAAAAATCATCAAAATTAACTAGATTGAAGCTGCTTAAAGAGTCGTTCCCTGAAACCTTACTCTTGGAAATTCGAATAGAACATTTAGAATTCTATAGCTATAAACAATTTCAAAGCATGACATAGCAAAAATAATTCACAATGTGGAAGCTTTGGACAGATTAACCTTACCAACTGATTCTCGTCGAACTCGAGTTTAAACGTCTGCTGTTGAAGCGTTTTGAATGTAATAAGCATCTTGTTGTTTCTAGGGTAGATTCTGCACTACTTTCAGTCGACTTCTATCGTGATAAATCGCCTTAAGGGTTGAGATTTTTATGGTATTTTATAAAGAACTGACTTCAAGCGTTCGCCATTGCATTAAAATACAGAGAGATCTTGACGTCATGGGTCCTGCTGCTCATGCGTACCACGCACGCTATGGTCTCTGGGTAATTCTAGGTTATTGCCGAGAGTGACATGGTACCTAAATAAACACACAGGGAACCCAGTCTATATAGAAGGGGTCTTGTCAAAAATAATAAAATAAGTATAGGCATAGTTAATAGTTAATCCCCTCTATTAACTATGGTATAGGAAATCGCATTACGGCGAGTGCAATTCGGGATTTATGGGTACGAATGATGCTTTGAAAGATATCAAAATTGCACGATCCGTATAGGCGAGTGCAATTTGATCTCTTTCAAAGCCTCATGAGTGACCATAAATCCCGAATTGCAGGGGCAATTTATGCGATTTTTTATTGATAATACACTCAACAAACTACAAAAACAAGGCTCGCCAAGCACAAGACACAAAGCTTGAATGGTTTCCTGTCTCAACTTTTAAAATTTTATTCGAAATAATTAGTAATACAGGGAAAAAAGAAGCTACGGAAAATATGTTAATGAAAATATATTGAAAATTTAACTTTTTTAATCAATAAAATAAAATAATTACTTTACAGAGTGCAATATGGAATCTATATTATATACAGAGTGCAATACGGAGTATATGATAAATAAATAAATACATACATACATACATACATACGTACATACATACATACATACATACATAAATAAATACATAAATAAATAAATAAATAAATACATAAATACATACATACATAAATAAATAAATAAATAAATAAATAAATAAATACATAAATACATAAGTACATAAATAAATAAATAAATAAATAAATAAATAAATAAATGAATGAATGACTGAATAAATAGATAAGCGAAGAAGAACAGAACCATTCCTCATACCAGAATTCTAAAGTAGCCGCAACATGCGAACGAGACCGGCCACATGCTTGATTTCAACAATGTTGAAATTATTGTCAAAGAACAAACCTATCATCAAAGATTATTCCTAGAAGCATGGTTTACTGTGGGAGGCAAGAACGCTGAAAAGACTGCCGTCAAATCCTGGAGATTTACAAGACTATTTTGGAACCTCGCGCGCAAGTGACGTCTGGCGCGAGCTAACGATGAACACCAGGGCCCGGTTGTTCAAAGCCCGATTAAAGCTAATCCTGGTTTAACTCTTAACAAAACCTATAGAGTTAACCCAGAATTAGAACTAATCAGGCTTTGAACGACGGGCCCAGTAATCTGAAAAACCTCTCGCAAGCTATCATTTTGCTGATGGAGGCCATTGGTAAATGGTCGAAACGTCTAATTTGTAAATTAAGAAAATCAGAGACAAACCAAATGTTTCAATATTTCTTTATTTTTTACTTTCGATATTTTGGTTGAGTGATCACGCGCAACAGTATCTACATCGAGGCTCCGGGGAAACAAAAGAATAATTACGATTATTTCATTGTTATTCCCCGGAGCCTCGATTCAGATATTATTGTGTGTGATCACTCAACCAAAATATCGAAAGTGGGCTGTTACTATGAATCCTGACTGCAAATTCAAGATAAATTAATAAACCCTGAATAGTCTATTCACTCACTGCCTTGCCATTTATTTCTTGAAAAGATCAGATCACGGTGGACTATCGACTGAAGCAACTGCTAAAACTAAAGAGTGTTTTCACGCGACGTCATCGCGGCAATGTTGGAGGAATTTAACAAAAAGATTTCTCATAATTAGGTCCTTTTGTCTGTACCATCAACATGGTTGCCATACGCCTTTGTCTTTATTTGGCAAACGGCTGAAAACACTGTGATGAACATTCAGCCATGACTCTATAGACCTCTTTAGCTTCGTATGCAAATTGCCTATTTCAGACCACGTGCATTCTCTTGAGAGTTGTTCTTTTGTGATGATGAGCATGTTATAAAAATACTAACATACGAAAGGATTAGCTCCCAAGAGTGACATCACGTGGTCTGAAATGGTTAACAACGAAGCTAAAGAGGTCTATTGAGCTGAAATCCCGCTGCTATTATATCATTATATTTGTTGTATTTTCATGTCCTAACATGTGGTATCAGTATTACTAAAAGATAAAAAGAGTTTTATTGAATTGTCCTGTTACTTTCATCAGTTTATTTGAATATTTTGTATTAGGCTACCTGTGTCGTCAGTCCTGCCACAGAGGCCTTTTAGCATGTAGGTGCCAGGTGCCAACATGGTGGCAAACCGTTTACGGAAACTGGTACACCATCAGCATTATGTACATGTTTATCCAGCCATTTTGCAAATATTCGATCCACCACTTTCAACATATGATGATCACTAAATGAGTTAGAAATTATAGTATAGCCATACTTCATGTGACGTTCATGACGTTAGCCAACCAGAAAACAATTGGCTGGTGAGACATAAGCAGCTTGTGTAGAGTTTTTGTTAAAATGCATGGAACCTTGGCGTATTAACACGACAATGGTTTTGCTAGTAAATATGAAGTAACACTATTGCTTCGTTGATATTTTTTCTGGTAGCGATTCTACTCATTGTGATGGTTATACGCAAGAAAGCATCAGCACAAATATCCCATTCGTTTTAAAATCTATTCATTTATATTTCATTTTCATTCAATTAATTTTTGTTGTCGAAGATAATTACTTACGAAAGTGAGACGTCATGCGTTTCTTATTTCTGTAATTTGATTCTATTTTCTTTACATAGGGGAATTAAGTAGCACAGGGTGATATTTTAGGTTGTGATGTGTTTGCTTTCCTAAAAGACAATGCATGGTTGCAGGTCAGTGACAGACGAACTCAGTGGGAAACAGAAAGACCAACGCAAGCTGAAAATGTTGTTTTTAGATTTTTAAGCTTTTGTAATTTGTCCCCTAGGCCTGTACATTTATAGATTAATTAATGTTTTTCTTTAGTTTCCTTTGTTTTTATTATCTTTGATCGTTTGTCCATCGCTCGATCACTGAGATCAGGTGAAATTGGACGATCTTTCCAACTGATTGTCAATAACAATCATTTGTTGCCATGCCAACGCTTTTATACTACGAACAGCTGTTAAAGGCTTGAGATTTCAAAACGGCTTTTGTAAAATTAGATAACCAGTGGAGGTTGCTTTCTTCCTTAGACTCTGGCTGCTTCTGCTAAAAGAACGTCAAAATATTTTGGTACAAGTTTTTTACTGCAGTAACTAAGGTTTTGCTCACGTCATTACCATTTGACGAAGAATTTTCCTGTCAGAAAAAAATTGTTTCAGAGGGTGTAAGTATAAGTACACTGACGGCATAGCATAAGAGAACGTCGGTCTCTAGAGGGAAAGCTTAGTTTTTGATTCAAATGTACAGCAGAGAAAGCGACCGTCGATTTCGCCAGGAAGAAGCTAGTGCGTTTTATCGTAGCTTGCGAAGCGAAGGCAAAGAAAGAAATGAGTCATCGAGAAGAGAACGAAAGCAAGGGAAAACAGACTACGGCGAGAGACAAGCTGCAGGTAAAGAAACATCACTTTTCAATGACGGAGAATTAGCAATCGAGTCGAGAGGTTCTCGCAGAAGGAATGACTTGTTTTTTGGCCACAAAATAAAGATTCTCATGGACGAAGTACTTGAGAAAAAATTAGGCAACGAAGAATACGACGCACAGTCTTGTAAAAACATGTGTTTGGTGCTTTCCGAAGACATTAAACAAAAAGTAAAAGAACTCGGAATGACAAGATATCGAATAATTTGTCATGTTTCGATCGGGTCTTGCAGTGGCCAAGGATTGATCATGGCGAGTCGATTCATCTGGAATGACATCAAAGATAACTTTGTAACATCCACATTTAGGAACGTGTCGTTATTCGCTGTGGCGACTGTCTTTGGCGTCCTGAAAGAATAAATGAAGACAATTAGACTGAGTGAACTCGGATTAATTAAACTATCATGAAATATGATAAGTCGAGTACAGTGTGAGGTATATTTCAGTATACCTAGCAGATAAAATATGCTTTTGCGACTCCGAAACTAGCACAATGAGAACGAGCTATGACTTAATTGCCTCCGGGTAAAGTCTTTTCAACATGTGTAAAAATGAAATAATTAACCACCTCTGTATTTAGCTTTGTATTAATTGACATCTATGATAAGTTGAATGAATAAATTCAACCAAATCCACGTGTGAGGCTGCCGGTAAGAGTGGGCCATGATTATCACTTGTTCCGAAAAGGAAAGGAAGGGGAAGGGACGTCTAGCTATGCACTGGAGGGTGGGGGGAGGTCTAAGTCATTAGATTTAGTTACCAAAGATAAATAAACGCAGGTAACTCAGTTAAGAATTACTGCGTTAGTTTATAATGTAATGGTTATGCATATAACCCTGTTTTCAAGCGGAGAGATGTAAGCAGATGCACCATACATACAGTAATACATGCAGTAATGCAGATTGAACTAGGTTCGTTAACGCAGTCTCATTTAACTAATTATTTCCTTTCATCGCATGGATGAAAGGTAATAAATGATTGTCTTTGCATGAGGCCTATCAGCTTGCATGAGATCGCTTTCACTTACAGAGGTGGACACAAGCACAGTAATGAAATATGGCGGCATTGCTAAACTGTTCTGGGCTAATGAGCTCAATTGCGACCAAAAGTATTATGCGGGCAAAAGTGCTAGGGCGCGCCAATTTCATGATTATCAAAGTATACGATAAAACCGAACCAGTGACTAGTCTCCGTTCAGTCAGTTCAGCAGAGTGTAAAGGAGGGGAGGGGAGGGGAGGGGAGGGGAGGGGAAGGTACCTCGAGAGGAGGGACAACATCTAAAATAATTTGAGGAAAGGAGGAGCATTGATATGAAATTTTAAAAGAGATTCCGTCAGCAATAAAATTGTAGAAACGAAATCCATGATTTAACACGTGTACATTTCAGTTTTGTTTATTAAATGCAACAAAGGGCACTGCAGACGATATGGTTAGGTTTAGAAGTTCTTTGCACGTTCATCGGTCTTCAAGTATCTGATAGATTTTTGACGATCCTTCCTTTAAGTCACTCGAAACTGATGTGTAGGGGTCGTCGCTCTCCTTTATAGCTTTAAGGGGAGGGGGGGGGGGGGGTAACAAGTTAATTTTGTCGTTACGTATACAGGGAGGAATTTAGTTAAATTTAAGCTTCATTGTACGCATTTTAGAATCCCCTCCTGGTAATTACAGCACAGTCCTTACGTGAGTTTCAATTCACGATCTCTTTTGTTTCGTTCTACTAACACTCAATGAAAAAAAATCCTTCATTGTTCATCTCATTGCATATTTCGAGAAGTTTATAAATGACTGACACTGTGTTTCGCACTACAGAACTACAATTTTTACCGACATTCTCGGTATAGGACGTTTTCATGATTGCGTCATTTTATTGCCACTACCAGAACGCTTTTGTCAAAATGCTTTGTTATTCAGATTTTTAACTCGTGGATACCTTAAGCGCAGAACGAGTTGTTGTGGTGACTCTGGTATACAAATGTGTCACTCGCTCACTCACTCACTCGACTGTTAGCAGATCGATATTAAGTCGTCTTAATTCGTCTGCTTACGAGCTTTACACGAATTTTTACATACACCTGATTTTGTACAAATACGAAAGCTTGTCGAATCCTTATCATTAAATCGACCAAGACTTTATTTATACCAGCAATTTGTGTTTTGCTATTCGATGTGGGATGATATCTGACATTGAACATCATCTAGCATTATGATCACGCGCACACGAGCATATAGGCCTGCGAAAGGACTGGTACTACACAGGAAACCATCACAGAAACGGTTTGTTATAATAAAATAATAACAAACTAGCTAGTCGTAATATACAAGCTAGGAGTTATGCGAAAAATTGGAGAGATTCTCTTGGTTATTCGATCTTTCCTCGGTGAAACACTTGCTGTAAAGACTATCAAAGTAAATCACAATGAAGTCGACTCGGCTGATATTCTGGGAAAACGCCTAACAGCATTCTAGAAGGGATAGCCATGGTGTCCCGCCGAGTAATTTCTGCCGGTGGAGGATTGCAAGACAAGATCACTGCAAGGTAGAGTAACAACTTTGTCGTAGTGTGTCCTTCTTGAGCCCTACATGACTCTTGTTTCTACTGTTCTTTTTTGTGCAGCATTGTGGATAGACGAGACCTTGTGTAACCATTTGCAATTACATGCGGGAAACTACAAAAGACCGAACCAGTTGGATGGCAGTTAAAGGACAATGCACTTTCTCTCTTCTGCATTTTCTGATCTCCTTGCCTTTTGATCATTTCTACTACCTGGAATATTTCTTTTTGTTTGAATTTCTTTTTTCAGTGCCTCTTTGACACACAACACCTGTGGTAGTTTCTGGCCATCCTTAGTAACCCAGGGACTCTGAGATTCCTTAGAGTTGTGGGTATCTGATAATGCCGTTTTTCCATGTGGCAACATAACATGGACCCCACCGGCATCAGATCTCACTAAGACAGCGCCATTGACATCCTTTAGTCTCATCCACTCAGCAGTAGCAAGAGCAGCAGCATGGCGAGTGCCAAACTGAGTCCCATTAGCTGTGCAAAGTTGATATTGCTGTGAAAGGAACTTGAGGTGTGCTGCAGCTGATAGTATAGTACCTCTACAAGAAACCACAAATGCACCATCTTTTGGTTGCCTGTTCAGCTCTGCAAGTTGAGATGTTATATCTTCACAATTTACCTTAACTGCAAGGTCTTCAATTTGAGATTGCTCCCAGCGATCCGTTGCATTTGGTGAGCAAAAAGCATACAAAAGATCGCCAAAGTTTTCTTTGTGTACACTATTAAACTTGCTTCGACAAAATTGGGTGAGGAGTCCATTGTCTAATGACGATATTTGCAGATCATCCTTGAATTCCTTGTCAAGAATCACAAACAAAGCACCTCCACGCACATTTGCACTGGTGAGCAAATCGAGTACTTTATTCAGGGTGGACAAATACTCGTCTGATGCAACATTTGTAAATATGTGGTAAAGGTCCTCTTGTTTCACGGGTGTTGCTTGCAAGACTTCTAGAACCTTATACCTTACACAGGAAGTAACTTTTTTGGAGGTGTTTGACGCCATTGAATATGACCCTTCAAAGGATTCAAAGTTTAAAAACTCACCCATTAGCAGTTCATCCAGATAACATTTACCAGGCTTTAGCTTTAAATTGAATGGTTCCTCTGGGGCACGCAAATAATGAAAGATAAAGTCGTTATTCAGATGTTTATATAAATAAATGATGTGAGCATACAGTTGCCTCAAAGACTCTAGGGTGGTATCATATACCATCCCACGAGTGTCATGACTTTGTACATGATAACCAAGAGTTAGAACTACCCAGTTCATAAGCCCAATCAAATCATCTGACACCTGCCACGTAGCATTCCGTGGATCATGGTGCAGATGATTTACAACTGTCTTAGCTTCACCAATCTTTCCTCCAATGTCAGGATCGATAATACATGACGCGGCCTCGTCTCCCAGGAAAAACCAATCATCTACAAAGTCATATAGAACATGAACTTGTGTCTTTGCACTGTGAGTCATTGTTATTAAACCAGACTGTATAGCAAATCGCTGACTTAAGTATAAATTCTTCGTTATGTCCTTGCAGAAGTATAACATATTAGTTGGATTAAGGTCACCATGAACTTCTTCATGTCTGGTATGGAGAAACTTGAGCATACCTAAGATGTACTTTAGATTTTCAATAATAAGAGGAAAAGCTTTAAAAGTTATCATTATGGTATAGTCGGAGCTAGTTTTATAAAATAGAACTGGTCGCCTTGGCTCGATCATACCGCGCACTACTTTCAAAACAACTTGAAATGGCTTGTAACTATCAAGTCTTAAAGTTTCATCATTTGCATTAAGAATACGTATGTAATCTGTTTGCTTCTCGACGAGAAAACAGCAGCCAAAGGCTCCGTGACCAATCGTTGCAATAATTTTATAGCCCTGTGGTAGTTCATGGGAAAAATGAAGCTTAGCCAAATCTAAATCCAGATTCTTGAGGCCATTGTAATTCTCTGCATCTAGAATTGCCAAGCCTTCACAACTGATTTCTCTAGTTGGTCGTACGTATCCCTTGTCCCTCCATGGTTTGTGTTCTCCTTCTTCGATCTCACTTTAAATAGATAAAACTTCAGTCACAAATTTGAAGTAGTATACGAGACAACACAACTAATCTAATATAAACACAACTCACCAAATTCTAGAGAAATAGTAAGCTAAACATTGGCTGAACTTACTCATCAGATGACATATTCCCTGCCGACGTGTAGAAAGGTATTTAGACCCTTAACAGGTTTTCACATAACACTCATAACTTTTGGAATAAACCACGTAACCACTTCAAACTGAGATTGCGGATCCAGACGCAAATTTTTATACTTTCTGCGGACCGAACAGATATTATTTTACGGGCGATGGCGTATATCGGCGTCATGTCACGAGGTTCCGCTTTGATAGGGGCCTTTGTGGTTTTCACAGTTGCTAGGATTTAACTGAAGTCTGTCTTTTTGTTGAGGGTCGAGGGTTGGATGTCGAGGGTCGAGGGTAATATGTCGAGGGTCGAAGGTACTATGTCGAGGGTCGAGGAAATACCCAGAAAGTTAAAA
>JAAAQI020145702.1:0-11414 GCA_011800005.2 Stichodactyla mertensii
GTCTAATTAGCATTTAGTCATATAAATACAGCTTGTAATAATATCTATCTCATTCTGAAGATGGCTAAAGTTAAGCCGAACATGTCAATTAAAAGTATAATCGTGTTTTTAAAACTAGTAACTCTACTTGTGTTATCAAGAAAATTTGAAACAAAAAGTTCCAAACTGTTTGTAAGACAACAGTCTAAGAAGACAGCCTGCAGAGGAAAGAAAACAGCCAAAACACCATTCCAGTTCCCAATCACATCTTAAGATACATCTAAACTCTATTTAGCCTTTCCACCCATCCTACAAACCCAATTGAATTATGATTAGACACATTTACTGCCCAGGTCATGCTTGCTGCTTAGCCAACTCTTTTCAATACAGAACTTTAATCATCTGGAAAGTTATGTTAACTTGACCAAAGGGATGAGGCTAATCAGGATTGATATGTTGTAATAGTTATGTCTGACTCTTGATGGCGATTGGTTCTTTCCAGTTGATTGAAGCTTACTGAAAGGAGTGATGCTTGATTATAACATGCATGTAATACTTTTGATTGCTGTATGGTATCACTTGACAGTAAGAACAATTAGAAGAGATATGTGTTCCAAATAATAATGAAAATTCAAAATATATTTCACAAATTTGATTAAATCCTAAACCAGAAATAAAAACACACAATTGGCAAATCAAAAACTGCAATGGTCTGATTTCTTTTCAATCCTTTTCTACTTCTGTTTTCTTTTTAAGGTCTAAACATTCAATAATATTTCAGTTCACTGATTGGCTCCTAGCCGTCATGTGGTATACTTTGTGTTACAGGTAACCAAAATGTTCAGACATTATCTGGTTACTGTACGAATGTACTAACTTTTGAACAAAGTATTGACTTGATTTGTTTATTTGTTTATACTCTATAAATGTAAGCAAAATCTGTTCATTTAAACCTGATTTAAAATGTCCTTACTGTTTTTAAGGAGAAAAAATTAACAAATCATGTTGATAATTTGTACAATAGTCAGTAAAATCATATAGCAATCTGAGAAAAATGGCCAAAAAAATTTGGTGACTGTAACAAAGTATATTACATGATGGCTTGGGGCCAATCAGTGAATTGATCTTTGTAACTAGATATTTTTACATCCACTCATGCCAAATGAAAGGTCATACAACAAACAAGATGACAAGCAAAGCAAGACAAACACAGACCCACTGGACCATTACATTGCTATGAATGAATAAATGAATGAACAAATGAGAATCAGTTTCAAATTACTCCCTTATGGCATTAACACTTTATAAATACAATTATTCAAATATTCCAGGAAAAATATATAATCTGAAATTGGAATGAAACTATAGACCATACAAAAAGGGAGAAATATGAAACCATTCTATTGTTCTACAACATATTTTATATTGATGTGGTTACTGCCTTCAGTAACACTACCCAAAAAGTTATGTGTATGCCAAGATGTAAACTAGATCCTCTCAATAAACAACTTACCTTTAAAAAGTGGACAGATAGACTTCCATACCCCTATCACACCAGCACTAAACCACTGACCAATAGCCAACTCAAGAAAGAACAATGGTATACCGTTCAGGAATAACATCAAGAAGTAGGGAATTAGAAAGGACGCTGTAAAAAAAACAGGATTAAAGTATGAGCAACTTATGAAATTGAATACCATTCCTCATGACACCTTTATAGTCTGTAGTAGAAACCCACCAGCATATTATCACAAATCCTGCAATCTGATTGGTTAACTACTCACTAACTATTGACTGATAGTGAGTAGCAAAAAAGCTGGCATTTTGAACTAAAAAACATCAAAATTAATAAATATTGGTATGAATTCAAATGTAGCAGTCTGGTAGTTTTCTAAGAAAACAATTTGACTACTCATTCTTGTTTTCTATGAGTCAAATAATCAACTTAGCACACCACCTTATTGACTACCTATTGACTCATAGAAAGCTTGAACTCATTAGTCTAATTGTTAAATAGCAGGCGAGATGAACAACTGAAGAGAAACCATATATACTACTACAGAGTGTGCTTCTGCCCTATATAAGCACTCTAAAAGCCTCCAGAGTGTTTAAATCACAGTATAAAAGGATAAAGAGAATGTAATTTGCTGTCATAAAATTGCTCTGATTTCATAAAAGAAAGTGCTTCCCTGTGACACAATCTTGAACACATAATACATTTTTTTAGTGGTATCTCAAGAAGTACTTGTCTAACATGTTGAAACAGCAACAGGAGATATTATTGTGATTATCTATAAATCTATTGTATGGGGTGACCTTTTCTTAATGACGTGAAATTCTATCCTACATCAAAATACAAAGGTCAAAAAAACTAGAATAATTCGAACTATTTACATTCCAGAACACATCAAATCTGTCCTCCTGTTTTATGTTCTTCAAAATACTCGGTTCATATTCTTAACAACACACTAAGTATTTACAATTTGTTAAACAATATACTATCTGTGATGATAATTGATTTCTGAAACATTCTGCTTTCATTTATGTGCCTATATGATGTGCTCTTGACACTCGTTCGTACAAATAAAGGAACACAATAAAAGAAAACAGTAACAGTATCTGTCTTTCAGATACTCTCTCACTAAATGTTACATGGACTGAGAGTTTCAAAAAGAATTATACATAGTATGATTCAAAGAAAAAAAACCCAGTTATTCTAAAATGATAAAATATACAAGTCTTGATATTGAGCTCAAGTCTATGCACTTGCTTTTATTCATTGTGGAAATATACCTTATGGTATACAGGTTAATGCAAATATTTTCAAAATTTACCATAAACTTACAAATTTAAGTATGGACTAGCAAACAAATAAGACCTTTACTATAAAAAAAGATTTGGTTTAAAACAATTTCAGAAGTATGATGTACCAATGAAACAAAATAAAGATGCACAAAACAACCTTTACCATAAATGCATGGGTGCATTTGAAAAAGTAAACAATTCCTTTGCTATTGCCTCACATAATACTGGTACGTACGTGCTAGTCCCTTTTAACTCAAGCATAGCTCACAGCTTGATTTTTCAGTCACCTGACATTTTTTGGAAAACATGCCAACAACAAGAGATTTAAAACAGGTTTGCAAACAAGAAGCGCACACATGGTAGACTGCACAACAACTAGTTTTCAAATTTTTCACATTTTTGAAAAGGCTTTTTTCTAATCAAATCTACGAATCATTTAAGAGTTGGTTGTAATTAAAATGACTGGCACATCCAAGTAATTTAGTAGCATAATTTTATGAATCACTCCTCATGGACAGACTTCTTTTGAAAATCAATCCCTAAAAGGAATGAAACATTTAACAATTATTCTCTGAACTGGAGGTGAATAGCAGAAGAATATTTACCAAGATGCAAAGTGTGGAGGTAAATATTCCTAAAACCACTATTCACCTACAATGAAGAGAATAATTGATTTATGTATATACCAACTTCACAACCCAACACTAAGATTCTAGAAAAAACAATTCATTGAGTAAAAATACAAATTCATTTTGAGAGAAGGTATACCCCGAGGGGAAGTAGATAATAATGGTCTCAATACTCTGAGACAGCAAGCCAATAGAATCACTAATCTTACAAGGTTGTGAAGTGAGGGGAAGTAGATATGGTCTCAATACTCTGAGACAGCAAGCCAACAGAATCGCTAATCTTACAAGGCTGTGAAGTTAGTATAGAGGTTTTGCAAGACAGCATGTTATATGGCAGAAACAAATTCGATTTACATGAGAAAGAATTCAATCCCTTAGGGGTAAGAGATTCTATTGTTCTGCCATGCAACATGGCTACTTTCACGTGGTCATCATTTGTACTTTGTACCCTTTGAAAATAATAAATAATAATGTATCTCTATAACAATGACTGACAAGATAAAAGAACTCAACAGCAACAACAGATAAAACAGAACAGAGCTAGGATAAAAGTACAAGACAATTTTATTGGAATGGGGAATTCTCTTTCAAATCCATGCTTACATAAAAGCAATACTTCATCGTTACTAGTTCAACCATCAGGATGTTAACACGCTAACCATATTCACAAAAGCTCCTCACAAGTTACTTTGTTTCACCAGCCAATTCACTGATTGGCGCCTACCCATAACAGGGACATGTAATTTGTGCTACATTGTGTTACAGTCACGAAAATGTTTGAACATTGTTGTCTGACTGCTGTACCAATGCACTAACTTTTGAACAAATTTTCAACATGTTTTAATAAGTTTTGTTCTCCTTAAAAACAGCAATGGCATTTCGAATTAGGGTTAAATAACAAAATTTTGGTTATACAAGTATTTAGAGGGAGAAATTTACAACCCAAGTCGATAATTTGTTCAAAAGTTATTGCACTTGTATGGCAGTCAGACAACGTCTGAACTTTTTTTACAACGTGACGGCTAGGGGCCAATCAGTCAATTGGAATCAATCACTGGTGGGCACATGCATGACAAAGGCTTATGACACATCTCTGACACATGAAGTACTGCTCTAGTACAGGAATAAGTGACCACATTTGCCTTCACTTATTATCTAGTTTGAAACACATTGTGATTGTTTAATGGTGTTTGTTTAAAGACACAACCATCTGTGCATGCATTAAGATCATGATCAGATATCATGGATTAACCAGCACGTTATATAAACAATCCCAAAACACAACAAAACCAATTTAAAAGATCTCCTTAGCTTTGGATAAGTGATTATAAGACAGTACTGTTTATGTACTTAAACTGCATAGGGAATAACGTGAATATTTTAATAATTTCGAATACATCTTAGTTAAAATAGTACATATAAACGTAGCTTAACTCCAATAATTTACCTCATGTTATAGGATGACAGTGATCTTAAAAGAAATATATAAAAGTTTTTATATCAATGTAAAAAATAAACAATATTTATGATATAAAACAAATAGCATTTTTTGACAATGATCAAATATCAATACTGCTTACAAATATAGGACTCATTCATTAATCAAGAATGCTGTTGTTGTGAATACATGGGATGAACGATCATGGATCATGTGATAGTAAAATCCCAAAAAAAACCAATAGAATCCGAACCAAAAACAATTCCTAAACAACAATGAAAAGTTAGATTTTTAAGTCCAAACTAAATAATCTTGAGTGTTACAACAAACTGTACTGTTGTGAGGATTAATAACGTTAGAGAGCAAATGTCGATAGTAAAGTGTTGACAGAGTGTCGTGCATTCTGTCCATCACATGGAGTACTTAATTCGATAAGTATATCAAAATACACAGAATTACAGGACACAAACTTGTTTGGACCGGCTTTTCTAGTCAGCAATCTACACTACAATCATAGATTAGGTTTCCTATCGAAAGATTCACGTTCGTCATATGAAAACCTATCTGAATCAAATTATGCCACACGACACACACTTTACACTGCAATTTATGAATGAAAAATATAGAATACAATGCCTTACCTCCCCCATTCTTGTAGCAGAGATAAGGGAAACGCCATATATTCCCAAACCCAACGCAATAACCAAGAGAAGACAGCATGAATTCAGCTTTACTGCTCCACTTTTCTCGCTCCATGTTCTTGTCTTCAACAACAACACTGTTAACATTGGTATCATCACTGCTGGATGTTGAACCAAACAGAGGTTTCTTGGAGCCATCTTCAGTCGCTTTGTACTGTTCTACGTCTTCGTTTAGTTCGACGGACATGTTGTTTTGATGAACGCAGTTTAGTTAGTGATGTATTGAATAACGTGCGCTGGTCTCCCGCCAAATAACCATCACCTTTATGCTCTTTGTCTTATATATGACTGACAACATGGATGATCGACTTACAGATGATTCTCCATATTCTCCATACCGTCACACTAGGTGTCATGGCAACGCTGCACATGTCCACGATACAAGTTGAAAGCTTTCATTAAGGGTCTTATGAGTCTTTTATGAGGGGGGGGGGGGACCCTGCCGATATAAATGATAGCGATACTTCGGTTTTTCTTCGTTGATCGATAGATATAATAGTATCATAGACATGTGTTGTTTAGTTCTATGACCGTTTAGGTCAACAGTTTTTCGCACAGATTCGGCGAAATTTACTGATGCGATGCGATAAACATATTTGTCTTATTTCTAATATTCTCTTTAGCATCAACGAAAACAAGCAACGTCGGTCTTGCGTGCGATTCGACGAAATATCTGTCCTTTTCGAGTTGTTTCGGTTTTCGTTGGTTTACGAGAATATTTTGGCGGTCAGAAAGTTGAAGTACAAAGCCGTTTTTTTCAGACAGCTGTGAGACATGCAAAGAACTTTCTTAGTTGGGAGGGTTAAAGATACAACGTTAAAGATAACATTACATGCAAAACAAGTCTACTTAAACAAGCCGCAGCAGTCAGCAGTTAGTCTTTTGAATACCCTACCCAATGTCCTAGCATTTGTTCTACTGCATTCTAAAAATGAATATGCCGTCGCAAATTTTCTCATTTTTCCCAAAGTAGGCCCCCGGTCAGTTGGATTAGAGTAAAATATGTGAATGACTCCATGCAGAGTCAAATCTTAGAAACTCATCAAATGTAGGATATAACACACTAAGGTGGACTGTTGAGAGAGAGAAAACACTGGATCAGTGCACGACCGTTTGAAACATTCGATGAAAGTGTAAAATATAAATCGGTATGCAATTTCATGCCATTTTTGACAATAAATGGCAGCTATTATACCAAGTTCAAAATGGACTTTGAATCTTATTATCTAAGCCAATAATAACAGGATTGATTTAGTTTGTATCACGTGAAAGTTAGCCAAGCCGATTAGAAAATAAAAGGATTAAAAATGAAAGGAAGTTATTAAAAGTATGGTTAAAACACTGAGAAAGTCATAGAAGCACACAAAATGGCGCTAGTTCGAAAGAGAGGTCAAAGAAAACAAGGGCGGATCCAGAGGAGGGGTGCCGGGGGTGTAGGGGGTGCAGGGAATGCAGGGAATGCAGGGAATGCACATCCCCCGTGAGATGAGCTACAGTCAATCATGGATTTAATATTATTTACTTTAGGTGCCGAGTCCCTATCATAATTGCTGCACCCCTTCAAAAATCCTGCATCCGCCTCTGGAAAAACATCAAAAAATTCCTTGTATAGTGTAATCTCATTAATAACTACATGGGCAAATACTTAGTAAACTAAAAGTAGTATATTCAAAACTAAGGTATACGACAAGTCTAAGCCTAAAACGAGAACCTATAACATTACAGCATAAAGACGATCACAGGAATATCGAAATGAAACGGAACTTGTCTATAACGACTGAAATGAATATTAACTCTTTGAAATCCTCCTTTATTTGGCACCTTCAAGCCAAGCGTGCAGATCCGCCCATCTGTTCAACAGCGCCAATTGTCGGATTATTAATCTAATGCTCGATTCCCCCAGGCCGGAACCGCTTGAATATTGGCACTCGCACGTTTAGGCCGGTTTACACGGTACAAACTTTGCTTACAATTGTCGTAACACGAATTGCTTCCTGTAAATCAACTCTACACTGTTTTTGTTGTTTACAACTGTTGTGAGCAAGTTGTAAGCTTAACTTACACGAAGCAATTCGTGTTGTAATGCAACGGTTGTAAGCGAAAGCTGTACCGTGTAAACCGACCTTTAGTAAGGTATAGTCAAAGATTTGTCGTTTTATTTAGCCACCAGGGCAGGGGGTGACGTATTGTATGTACGTCAATCGTTACTATTCACTGCAGGATTCTTCAAATCCAATGATATAACAATTACGTGTTTAAAGTGAACTTTGCTCTCGTATTTGTTCTGCTTCGCCCCCGAAAAACCCGCCCTCTTTTGAGTTCCCTGACAGCACGAGCTTTCTTTTCTTTCTGGTTATCTTTATAAATGACAGTCACTACTTTCATCACTCGACAATTTGCTAAGAATGCATTCCTTCCGCCAATAGGGCAATCTAGGTTGTAATTTGTTACTACGAAATTTTCTGAACGCTGAAAAATGCTTTGATAAAAGGAAAAAATTAAGAGCCCATGGAAAATCAACCAATCTAGCGTGTTAATATCGTGCCATTTTTTGTTAATCTTTACCAACTGCGCAATGAAAAAATCTGAAACTAAAGGTCACGTGACGGCTTCGCCTCTCTAGGAGAACAAGCGACTTTCACGTGTGCATAACCATTCGCAGTCGGAATATGACGTCAACTATTGGTGGCTTTGGTGGCTACTGAGGGACAGAAGGAAGGTTTGATGTTACACACAACGAGACAACTGTTTTTAAACAATTACAAGATCTAATCAATTTTAATCAATTTTAGTTATCTTTTTTGCTCTTAAAATATCATACATGGTGATTATGTTATGAAAGAACTCAGTTAAATACTATATACATAATATGTATATAATTATACAGATGTATATGTTTCATATATTGATTACCATTATACTATCTGACTGGCTGGTATTATTAAATCATCAGTAGGAGTTGGCTCTAAGTACTTATAGATCCTTCAACCCTATTGTGTTTTATCAACCATTGACGAGTTTGGGGTTGGTAATCTAGATTACAAAGATTATAAACTTTCTAACATTTTTACTCAACAAGTCATCGTGTCGAGTAAATAAATCATACTAAAAAGTGGGGAAACCAATGATAATGGTCGTGACGTTTAACAAGGATGCATTGCGCACCATGTGTACAGCCTTGGCAAATCCTCAAAGACATAATATGTAAATGATCGATTTAACATTCTGTGCACTCTGCACACGAGACTCGAAAACGTTATCGCTCTAAAATAATCAACGAAGAAACTTTAATTTGTTAGCTCTGAATAACTATAGTTTACATTATTACTATCTTTCTGTAGTTATTCTATTGAATAGCCGTGTTTTATCAAGGAGTGTTAACATAAGGCTTACTGCCTAGCTCGACTGTTTGTTTAGGTCGTAACGCTTAAGGTCACAACACCCCTACCGCCAGTAACGTTTGAAATCAGCTATTCTTTATTTATGGATCATGTGCAGTAAGGTACAAGCCTGCTTAACGTTAGCAACCTTTTCATTGCTCAATAGACTATTTCGGCTTAGGCGTATTTGTTTTCCCATTTCAGACCACGTGTCATTCCCCTAGGTTTTATTTCTTTGTTTAATGGTAACGCTTGAGAAGATACATTAATATGGATGTACATCAAACAAAGAATCTTATTCCCAAGAGTATGACACGTGGTCTGAAATGGGAAAACATTACGCCCAAGCCGAAAAGGTCTATTCAGCATATCAGTTTTACACGGCGAGGCTGGATATGACATTAGCATACACCAAATTGAAAAAATGGTTCATGTTTGGAGGTTTTTCTGTCAACGTTTCCTAAATTATGTGTAGAATCATTACTATGAGCATTCCAATAGAGCGGATTTCATATGAGTGGGAAACGATAAGGCGACTCTGTAGCTGTACCGTAGAGCAATACCATACTTAACCGAAACGGTAACTACGAACTGCGATTGGATGATTCACCTGAAAATAATGGAAAGCCATTTCATTGTTACTGCATACCGTACCGTGTGCGTGCTGTAGGGCAGTATCGTACGTTTCCCACTCATGCGATAACCATTCTTATGGGAAGCCATTTTAGTGTTACTGCATACAGTACCGTGTACGTGCTGTAACAGTACCGTACGTTTCCCACTCATACGAAAGCCGCTCTAACACAGCAGTGACACCATTTTGATAACACAATATTTTGAAAAATTTGTTATACAAAACTAACTATTTGATCTTAACTTAAATCTATTAACTATGCTTAAAAATATGTTAATTTTTTCCCGTTGCAAATAGTTAAAAATGAATATCTAATAATTTAGCAACGCAAATTGATAAAATAATAAATACTTATTAACCATTCTGTACTGATCTAGCAGCTATAAATGAGCAATTGTCACTCAGCTGTGATTGGCTGTGGTCTGTAATCACGTTGTCTGTAACCTTTACAAATGCTTTAAGAGCTCTGAAACACAACGTAGATATCTTTTTTAATATCACTGAACACAATCATTGGTTACATGCATGCATCAGCAGTTTCCTGTGGGTTCCTCTTGGCCCGCCCCCACCCCCACCCCCACCCCCCTCAGGCAACATGCATCTGACAGTTTCGGTCACTGCCTCTTGTTCCCTAGTCTCCATGGGTTCAATTCTTGCAGCCTCAAGGTTTCAACACAATGAGCTTATTTCTTTAACATAAATTACTGGAATTTACTGTATAACTGATCATTTATGTGTAAACCCACATATCGAACTTCGTTACGGTAATGAAAATTTTTAATTTAGGAGATGAAAGAAAGAAAGAAAGGAAGGAAGGAAGGAAGGAAGGAAGGAAGGAACGAAGTAAAATGTATATTAAGCATTACGGGTTTCTCACCTTTTTACAATTTTTCGTTAGTTGGGTGAACACCTTGTTTTTCTTCTACTTCACGGAAGATAACAGGGTCAGGTGACAGAGCATTCCTCAGTTTCTATCCAATTAAAAATAAGATAATTATTTGACACACTGTCATTAAATCTTCTTTATCTATACTTTGTATGTTTGTTTTTCATTGTTACTAGTTTTATTCATTCTCTTTAATCTTTAAAATCAAAATAGTCTTCCACATTTTCATATTAAGCCAGTTAAAAACCTCTAGTTAGGTGAACTCATTAAAATTAAAGCCTTAAAAACAAAACCACTTTTAAAAACAAACTATTTCAGTTATATAATTAGGTGTTAATCTCCTTTGACTAACCAGAACCAGAGAGCAAACTAAAATAACAGCTGCTAACAGCAGGTATCGGTGGTTGTATTGTAGGGAAAAAACATTCACTCACAAAAAAAATGGTTTCTTCTATTAAATCTTCAAAAACAATTGTGAAGGTATGAAACTAAGGCAGATTCTTATTCTTACCTCTCTGAAGGTAGCTCCTTTGGCTTTGTACAACTGCATAATTGCAATTACTGGGATAAATGTCATGGACAGGAATGCAAGGAACCAACCAACCAACTCAGCCCACTGGGGGTAAGGTACCTTGTTGTAACTGACCCCACCCCACATGACAATCTGTGCAATGATGATCAGCTAAATAATGTAAAACAAAGAATAAAACATGTTAAAATTAAATGGAAAAATGTGTTTACAAGTGTTTTGTTGTAATTCTTTACTACAATGTTCTAGCATTTTAGTGATAAGGTCTCTTGAAAGGCTTAGCAACTCAGGCTGAACAGAACACCTTAATTTGTGTGAAAGTCTGAAATTTCTGAGACAATAAAAATATGTTCATGATGATGATGATTTATATAGCGTCTTTTCTATGTGGATATAATCAAAGGCGCTTTACAATGATTAATGTGAATTTTTA
>JAAAQI020145713.1:0-11413 GCA_011800005.2 Stichodactyla mertensii
TACCCATTACCCCTTTCGGTCTTACCTTCGATGATTCAACCTTTTTGAACCCGACAACGTTTTTTCAATTTGGTATAGACAAGTAAAAGACCAATATAGTGAATCAAGGTCCATAATAATTTGCTATCTTAGTATCTCACTCTTGACAGGGGCAGCTCTAGGATCTTTTTTAGCGGGATGCACCATTTTCTAACCAGGACGCTCACAAACCCAAGCTTCATTAACGCAGTAGATACATATCAGGTAATACTCCATAAAAAAAATATTGTCAGCTTATCCAGAGCACCCCGTGCACCCCTCCCCCAAATCCGTCGGCCCTGCATGATAAATTAGTGGGTTGATGCGTTGGTGTGTAGGTGGGTTGGTGCTATGGTGTCAGGGTTGATTGATAGGGTGATTGGTTGGTAGACTGGGTTGGCTGGTTGAGTTGTTTTGGTGTGGTGGGTGTGTTTGGTAGGTTAGTGAGTGGACGGGTGGGTTGGTTGGTTCGTGGGTTGGCTCGTTGTTGTTGTTTGTGTTGTTGTCATTGTCGTATTTTTGCTATGTCAACACTTACCCCTTTTTGACATATTTGCTTTAAAGCAAGTATAGCCTGTAAAACAGCGATTTCGTATGACTGTGAAAAGCTCGTGGCAGGAACACGGTCGTGACATGGTCAAGGCACGACAAGGCATGTTCAAATTCTAGAAACATAAAGGTCGCAGCAAGTAATGCTTCGTGCCGCGAGCTTTTCACAATCATAAGAAATCTGCTCCAAACTTCAATGAGCATTTGTGATGTCTTTTCTCTAGTCCTACCTTCAGGTTTTCGTTCTCTTTTTTGAGTCTGAAATAATTTGCAAAACAATTTAATTTATAGCAGTTGGCTTCCAAATCCGTGCTATTATTAACAGTTTGATTAATACTTACACGTCTAGCTTAATGATATTTCTCTCGGCTTCTTCCTACGGTGATGACAATGATAATATAGATGATATCAATGATCATGAGTAAATTTCTTGCACAACTGAATGTAATTCACATGTAACAAGCTAGATAAAGTATTTGCACATCTGACATCACGTTCTAGGTTAGATAAGCTATTTGTCTCTCCTTGTGTTGAACACATTTAGACAACTTTTTACCTTCAATTTAAGCACCTCATCTTCAAGCCTGAAATCAAAAGGATCAAAACATTACCAGCGAACAATATATAAGATGATGTTATGTTATGTTTAGGATTAGAACACTTACATCTTGTGCTGTGTGCTCTGACACTCCATTTCCTTCTGCGGGCACAAATAACATCAGCTGTTATAACTGATCCAGTAGTTTATTATTAATTATTCCCCACGGTCTATGTTCAGATACACCATGGTGTATATAGCTATTTCAAAAAAGGTTGACAGGGCGAACGGCGAATGGCGATCGGTGATTGGCGATTACACGACCAAAAGAAACTGTGGAGCAATAAGAATTTCTTCATAATCACTTCTTAAATGCCTAAAAATGCCTTTACTGTTCAGCGAAGAGCTTTAGCAGGCATTGTTAAGGGATTTAGAAATGATTACGAAAAGATTCTTATTGCTCCACAGCTTCTTTTGGTCGTGCAATCGCCAGTCACCGATCGCCATTCGCCGTTCGCCCCGTCAACCTTTTTTGAAATAGCTATATACCTTTTATTAACAAAGCGTGAGGGTCGTATCGTAAATTATGGACCGAGGTTTTTTCCATTACCTTTAATAAAGAAATGGTTCACGCTTAGCGTGCATCCAACGTGAAATGGATGCGCGCGGGAGGTTACTTAAGCGCGAAAGAAGCGTAAGAGTCGCACGAGGCGAAGACGAGACTCTAGCTTCTTTTATAATACATCCGTAGCCAGAGCTCAGAGGTCCTCTGGCCAGAGCCGAAAATAACATTTATATTTGAAAAAAATATTAACGAAATTCTCAATACACGGGCGCCCGCGCGCTCTTTGATCACGTCAGCGTGCAGTCCATCGTGAAATGGATGCATGCGCACGCACACGAATTAACCAATCACAGCGCACCTTATATCGTAGCTATGTTATTAATCATGGCACAGGGGCGTATCGCAGGAGCAATAAAAAGTTAAAAATACGCGTTTCCATAACTTACGTACGGACCGAGCAAGCGAGGTTAATAAGATGTTTATTATATGGCAGGGCGAACACAAAAGTAAGGTTGGTGGTCCGTATGGTAAGTTATGCACCGCAAATTGGCCAATAAGAGCGCATGAAATTACCTTGCCATATAATATGATTAGTACCATGGTCTATACCATCGTCTATATGATAGGCTATACCATGCTCATTTTCTCTCAACAACCCGTGGTTTTTCATTTCAATAATGTTCTCTTCTCACCTTTAGCGCTTCATTTTTCTCTTTGAGTCTGGAAGAAACAAGACAAGACATGTTTAGTATAAAAACACGTTTATTGGATTAATTATATAGATTTAAATCATTCATGAAGATTATCTTGAGCTTGTAACGGGTGATACTCACGACTCGAATTCGTAGCTCTGGAGTTCAGCCTCACCCTGAAGAATCAATCCATGAATGTTCGTTATCAGTTAGTTTCATGATACTGAGATTTGTGGATTATTGACCAGCCTAAGGACCCAGTAGATATTACATCATATCTATCTTGTGACGTTCTGTTCTTACCTCCATTACACATAGTTCTCCCTTTAGACTAAAAGAAAAGAAAACACACCATTAGACATGAAGACCAGTGCTGTTAAACTGTTATTGAAATCAGATCTAGTTTGACTTACTAGTTCTCTCCTTTTTTCATGGTTTTTACTTGCTCATTTAGTCTCTACAAATGAAAATACGACATCAACAAACAACAACAAACTAAACTAAAACAGCAAAACTACTAGAGCCAACTGATGGTCTAAAATCGCATCAAACTAATGCCTTATAAACTCCGCTGAAGCGTAGCATGGCAACGCGACGACAGCTGGAGATTTATCTTCCACACATGACTAAGGAGCTCGGCCGAAGCCTAAAGGGAGAGGTTAGTCGGCCCCTAGCTAGACCATATGAGATAACCCCTTGCTATGACCAAAAATCCGATTTTTAATTGGCGGTATTGCTTCTCTGGTGACTTTAATCTAGAACGGTTAACTTAGTCCATATATGTAGGAGTCGTTTGAAAAATCAACTGATTTACAGTTTCTCTGACGACTAAGTTCCTATGATCTTGATCTAGGTTGGACGATTTTAAAAATTCAACTCGGCCCAGAAATTCACAGAGCCGGGCCATGAATATTACAAGATGATCACCCATCCAGCTACCCGGCAATTCAGCTCCACACCGTCCCGTTTACTCACACATCGCTTTCAGTTTAAAATTAGTAAGTGCTGTATTTGACGTAGAATACCAAAGAATAACCTCCAAAAGCCGCTTGATTTACAAAAGCACGATTTGTCAATGCACTGCCTGAATAATCACTTCTTGCCATATGTAGATAAGAGTCTTTATGGTTACTAATAATTAAGTTTCGGCAAAACAACTTAAAATTATTTACTTGGTTTTCCTGCTCCAGCTCTTGTACTAACTGGTTCTTCACTTTGATTTCTTCCTGTGACAAACAAAATAAACGAACCAATGAAAAATTTATGAAAACTAGTTGAATATTAACATCACTATAACATCTTACCTTTTTCAGGTTGAGTTCCATCATACTCTGATGGATTGCGTTTTTGTAGGTCTGTATGATAACAACATAACACGGGATGAAAAATTGTTTAAATCAAGAGAGAAAGATTTAAAGACACTTGCTATTCAAATAACAAAGTCGTCGGAATTGGTGTCCCAAGTACAGTAATACTCTCACGCACACACCTCATTTACCAGTGCAGCTAATAATTATGACTCTATTCATTACAGCGAAAATCGTTGCATCACGGACCCATATCATCGTAACTTTGGTTGGATAATGTGTCTTTCGGATCCGTCAATCATCATTTGAAGCGGAGATAATTCACATCAACCAATGATTTTCACGGATTTGCATAACTCCCTCCCCCAAAGATCTGATTGACGGATCAGAAAAGCATAAAATCCAACCGAAGTTACAATAATACCACGGGTGGGCGATGCAACGATTTTTTTGCTGTACAAGTATAAAATGTTTCGATTCTTTTTATTCATTTTCTTTCGGTTCTCCTTCTGTTGCTTCCCTTCTATTTCCTTCTTCTTTCGTTTCCTATTTTTTCTTCCCTTCCCTCCCTTTCTCTTCTCTTCCTTTCCCTCCTCTCGTCCTTTTTCCTTTTCTTGCAGTAACATCGTGCTAGCGTTAAGTATATATTCGAGCTCACCTTGAGTTGACTAATCAAGGCTTTTCTGTTCAAATCTGTCATTAAACAAACACAAGATTAAAGTTTACAATCATTAGCAGATAGTCACATGACTTCACGAAAGTGACGCTCGTCTGGTTAATTAAAATACTTACTGAAATCATCTGATCGCTTTTGCTCCGCCATGTTTGCTGTCTAAATCTAAACTGATCAACCAATCCAATCCTCTGCCTTTATTGTGTCACTAATTCGAATAAGACGTCATAATGGAAAACGCAAGGGGGCGCAAAGAGTTCTGGGAATGTACTTAGAACAAGAGACGAAAAAGGAATTAAATGAGCTGCGATACTCGGTTTTGGCTGGCCATTCTGTCTGTAGTGAACACTCTACATCAAGCACTGTGTTGAAATAAAATTTCTTCTAAAGCGCAATTTTAAAAGCAGTTGTCTTCCCATAGTTCTTTGCTGTCATTACCTGAGATCGCGCACATTTTGATTTTTTAACGCATTTCCGGATGGAATCGAAAGACTTTTTTGCGGAAATAAAAAAACAATTCCTCCACCTAAATCTTACCCTCCTTCTGCAATCAGTTATGGTGGCTAAAAACTAGATCAAACGCCTGTGTAAGTAGATTATCAAAAAAAGGTTTTACAGTGCATGCGAATAATAATACCGTGGGCACCAAGCCCTGAATATTTCAGAAACGTTTTTACTTGCTTTTTAGCCAATCAGAAATTGCTCTTTAACCACCAAGACAACGAAAGCGTTTCTGATTGGTCGAGAAACATTCCTGACATATTTGTAGTGCACAGTTTTTCGATTCGTATTGTACAATCCCTGGTACAATTCCTGGAATGAGTTTTAACCTTTGAAGCGCGCGCACATTGTTGTTGCTGTTATACGTGATCTAGTTTGAAACAACACATTGTAAAGTGGACTGAAGAAGTTTACATTAAACGAAACCGGTCTCCTCTGATGAGTCGTTGTGATAAGTGCGTGAAAGATGGAAGTGAAGCATAGTCTAAAAATGATTAGTTAGTTTTAACCTAGTTTTCTATTTCCGTGACGTCACATAAGAACGCGCGCTCAAGTTAATAGTTAATACAGGGTTCGCACCACTAGTTGATTATAATATTCCAGGTGTTTTCCAGGAATTTTCCAGGGTATAAACATACAAATTCCAGGGCCCTTAACTTTGAAATTTCATGTCAGACAATTTAACAATTTTTAATATTTAACCTAATACTGACAGAAAATTCAAGGAGTTTTCCAGGAGTTCGTGTCAAAATTAAAACTTTCCAGGCGTTTTCCGGGGCTCTGGAAGAAATTTTCGAAATTCAAGGAGTTTTCTAGGCCAGGAGCAGTGCGAACCTTGGTAATAGCTGATTGATCATTATTAGTGATATAGGAAAAATACAGAGGGGAGGACGGAGTGTGGAAGTGTGCATGTTTTGTAGAAAAATCCCTTACAATAGGTGAAACGGGGGACCGCGACTTCCATTGTTCATTGATTCCTCTGGGGATTATTTGCCCTCACTCGTTGGGATGTAGTAGCCAAAAGGGAATTGTTAGAGGGACAAAGAGAGAGATACAGAGATGGAAAAAGACAGACAGACAATGACGCTCACAGTTAGCCTGAAAATTGGCTCTTTAATTAAAAGTGAAACAATGTTTGATCCCCAATAAAGATCACATAAGTTATCAATATGCTCTTTTCCTCCCGCTAAAACCAAACATTAACCTTGCTCAACTCCACTTACAAATCTTCAAAATAACTAGTTTTAATATTTTTTCAGATTTTGAAAACCGGACTGCTCAGGGCTATCGCCCTGATTCAAATATTCTAATTTCAACATTAAAATTTTAAAAAAGGAATCCTATGTTAGTCAATCAAGTATTTCTGGCTGAGACTTGAGTTTGTCAATAGTCTCTTGTGGAAGGCAGTAGACTGGGTTAATGTCTTTCACTTCATCAGATCCTAGTAGTGATAATCCAGCCAGCCCAAACAGAGTATGGTATGGGTCAACCTAGAAAGAAGTTATATTATAAAATGAGGCTTTAAAATAATTCTATTCTGATCTCTGTCTGTGCGATGGTTCTGTGGTCACACACAATAGCAGATTTAGGGGAGGGTGTCAGGGGGTGTACACCCCTTAAGGTTAGTAAAGTACTCTTTTGAACTCCTATTATGTGCTTCTTTCCCTTGCAAAATACTGCAAACAGTGCAGGTGCAGCCCCTCATTTAGAAAAAATTCTGCTCCAGACACACAGAGCATTTGGTCAAGGCTGAGAAGTACAAATTTGAATAATCCATTGAAATTGTCTTGCAGTCTTGAATGGATGCTGGGTGCTGGGTGCAGTAGTCTCAAGTACTGTGATTGTTTGCCATCTTACATGGATTGAGTAGAATTATCATGGGATTTCAACAGGCAAATTTGTAGCACAACTGTATGTTTACTATTCTTTGTTGTAACTGCCACTGAGCATTGTCACTGGATGATCCACATAGAAATAATGGGAAGTAATTCCATTGCTGTAACAATGGAATTACTTGTAATGTTCACACATTCATCAGTACCAATCAATTCCCACCAAAATGAAATGGTCTACAAATTTATTTCATATTGACATACCATATCTCCAGGTCTGTCAGCAAAACCACCAGTTTCATTATCTTGACAAGCCAAAATGTAAGTTATTAGTTTTTCCTGACAATCATAAAAATCAAAAATTTATTACTGGAGTATAAATTTTTCAATAAAAAATCTATGTACTATAAAACTGTCTGTCTGTCTGTTCCTCCAGCTAACTGATACATGTACACTGCAGCTCTTCCCAAAAACATGTGACAATGTTGATTATAATGGCCATGCCCAATGTTGAGTATGTCCATACTGTATACACCAAATTGAAAAAACGTTGTCGGCTTCAAAAGGTTAAATTATCAAAGGTAAGACCAAGGAGGATCTTGGGTAAATAGTTTGTAAGGCCCATAATATCCATTGAGCATTGCTATAATTCTTGAAAATTACTTTCTTCAAGAATTCAAAGCAATGCTCAAGAGTTGCAACTGATATCCTATGCATATAATAGTAAATATGGGCCTTACTGAGAACCTTTTGAACCCAACAACATTTTTTCAATTTGATGTATATCTCTTGTCAACCAAGCACAAGGGCTGTACTGTAAGGTTCCTAAGGAGCAATTTTTTCCCCACTGCCTTAACAGCCCAAATGTGTAGCATGCAAGCCATAAAAAAGTGTGAAAAAGGAGGTTTCATAATTTATGTAAAGACTGAACAAACGAATTGGCCAATAAGAGCATGTGAACCATTTGTCTGTCAGTACTGTCATCATTATTACCTTGTCAATCCAGTGTACTTTACCAATTATTTTTAATGAAGCTAAAACCCACCAGGAATAACAGACATCAGGAAGCTTTTCAGGTCGACCTTTGAAAATCAAGCACACATGAATTGATTTGATGTATAAATTTACCAATGAAAATAAGAAGGAAAACACAAATTACATGTACGTACATGTACATACCATTTAGGCCTCCTGAGGGAAGTTGTCTTTCACAAAGCCACCAGCCTAACATGTCAACATTAATGTGGTGTAGTGCATTTGCAATAGACAAAGCTCCAAGGCAGCAATAGATCTGTAGACAGAGAAAACCAGGGACGTTAAAGCAAAAGATATCCCAAGAGGGTCCACAATACTGTAGGGTGGTATGTGCCATCTGACTTATTTTGGTGAGCTGAATTTGGGATCAGTGTTTGAGCCAGGATTTTTAGGAAAGGGTCATTTTAGCTGAGGCTGTCCCTGAGGCTTTTTCTTGGGTGTCAAGTAGACCATTCACTGCAATTTTAGAGGGACAGAATACATTTTATTGCAGGATTGGCGCAATGGCACGGCCTGGCTCAAACACTGTGGGATGCAAGCTAAAAAACAGTTGGAAAAATAACTGAAGTTAAGATTGGAATTGCTTGAAAAAATTGGATAGGATTACAGGATTTTCTCAAAATATTGTCAGCATGGTAAGATTGACCTAATGTGTACCCTGCTGCAAACAGGTGCTGTAAGGATTCAAAATGACATTTTAATACCAAAACCAAACTTTTAACCTCTAAAATAGCCCTTCCAAATACTGGAGCCACAACCATGTCAAATATAGAGTGCATACCATACATCCATGAAAAAGTGAACTAGTAAACAAAATTGTGAAAATTTGATAGTGTAAGCTTTGTATAGAACTCTTTATTGAAATTACATGTACTAATTTGTGCAATTTCTTATACAAAGTTTTTCACGGATATATAGGATACACTGTAACATGTTGTATACATGAAATTGATAAAAAGCAATTTGAGAGACTAAAAGATGATTTAAGATCTGTGGATTAGAACATACCTGGCCTGCATGAGATTCAGACCCTGGGCGACAACCAAACCCTCCATCAAAATTCATACAAGACACCACATATTCTACTGCTTTGTCAACATTTATGGCATCTAGATGATCCTAAGAAAATTCAGAGAAACGTTCTAAAATAAATTTAGTTTAATCTGTGACAACCAACAAATACCCATTGAGCTAGCTAACACAAAGATGCTTTTAATAATTTGCTATTAAGTCAGTAATACATTTACTACTTACTAAAATTTGTAAACAAGCTATTGCACAAAAGGAAAATCTTGTATCAATTTCACCTAAGAAAGAGGGAAAACTTTCAATTGGTGCATAGTTAATAGTTAATAATCTATTAACTATGATTGGTGACAATGATCAACAGAGCTTTTTTTTAACAGATTTCTCTCAGTGGACATTTTGAATTGTGGCCCATCTGTGAAGGCTTGGGCCTCATTATTAAATATAATAGACAAATTGACCTGCTATTATTTTTTTTTACACTTTTAAAATTCTTTTTAATAATGGAATTTAACAGTGGCATTTGCACAGCATGTGGAGAAGCTTTTCATACTCTTATTTTCAGTTGGAAATTAGAAGCTGATTTTTGTAGAGGGAAGAAAACAGGAGAACCCAGAGAGAAAAAACTGGAGAGAACCAACATTAAACAACTCTAACCACAAGTGACAGTGAGTGTATTGAACCCACAACCACAGTGGAAAGAGGTGAGTGCTCTCATCACTACACCACCTGACTGTTTCTCTAAATATTCCCTATAATGTTTTTGATGATGACCAAACCAGTCGAAAATGTTCAAACAATTTCTTTTTAAGAACTTAGCCTCTTATAACTCAACAAATTTTTTAGTGTATTGTCACATTCCCCATAATATTCCTATATATTATTTTATTAAAATAGATGGGATTTTCAAGCTCTTTTCATTCACCTACAGGGGTGTGCACAGGGGAGGGTTCCAGGGGTTCTGAACTCCCCCTTCATACATTGAAATTATGCAAAATATCATGCATCACTATTGAATTGCTATCAATGTGTCCGCATAACACTTTTTGTGTAAAGTTGTACGTTTATATTGTTGTCTTTTCCCAATTAAATCAAAAAAGCTAGAACCCCCTCATGAAATGCCTGTGCACGCCCCTGACCTACTGTCATGTAAATGCTACAATGTAATAACAATTTACCCCACTTATCACCAAAAAAAGATCCATCAGGCTGCTGTAACTTTGCCACATATTCTACAATTTTCTTTACATCAACTGTATCCAAGGCATCATAAAGGACTAATATCTGTGGAAAATTCAAAATAGTAGAAAAACTTGACTTGCAGTGATAATAAAATAAAAAATGAAAAAATTGGCCAGGAATTAATGGTAAGGAAAAATTCAGAATATTGTATATTCATTCAGAAATTAACCTTCTCAATCTAAAAATGGTTGTGGATGTATTTTTGGAGAAATATATTTATTAAATTTGCATTTTTCTACCAGTTAATTCCTATTGGGAATTTTGCTACATATATTTTTATTTTTTATTTTTATTTGACAATATTCTTGCAATTAGGTATAAAACAAAATTAAACAGAAAAAGCTCAGAGAGCCATGGTTCACCCACCCTTTGTAATTTTAATTCTTCTTTAAGGTCCATTACACACTTACTAAGGGATTTGCTCTGGGAGCAGGTTCTAGGGTATTTTGCTCCTTTGTGTGTACCAAAGATTTCAAAGTCTAAGCTGGTTAAATGCCAGTGAGCATGACCACACCATGCAGCAAGTTCCCACAGCATGCTCTCTCATGTGTACTAGTTGTGCAAGACAACCTGGGATCCTGTCCCTGGAGCAAAACCCTTAGTGTGTATGGACCTTTATGGGAGTAGTGGTGGTGGTGGTGGTGGGGGGATTTGAAAGAGTGATTAATGATTTACCATTTAAATTCAGCATGTTCCAAATACTCTTACCTGAACAGCACTCAGTGTATAAAGCAGGTGTGGGTCATGGTTTACACTTGCACTAAATCCTCCATTTTCATGGTGACAAGACTTGATAAATTCTAATACCTCCTCACGGTTCATTTTATCTAGTCTATCCATTAGTGCCATGGCTGTCAAACCCCAGTAAATTCCACTCAGTCTCAGATATTCTGTCATACAATAATCCTAAAAATGCATGTAATACATTTAATAAGATGTGACAGGAAAGAGATGCAATGTAGGGCTGAGCTAGTTAATCAGTCTGTACAAGCATGTAGTCCTGCATTTCAAAATTGTCTTATTCTGTAGCAACATGATATTGATTATAATCAAATCTTAGTAAGAGTACCAGTAAGATCAAGAAAACAGTACTGATACAGAATATACAGGTGCACAAAGCCTTTTCTGAGATAAAAAATACAGGGTAGATTGTTGTCTAGCTTGGGAACAACAATGATATAGTAACTAATAGATGTACTAATTGCTACACTGTATGTACACTTTATCTTGGAAAAGGCTGTCCTATGGTGATATACATTTATATCAGGAATAGCAGAAATGGAGTACCCTGGGTTCCAGAGGCTTTTTACTCCCGCTCCGGCAATTGTACTTCAGACGTGATGTCACGAGGAGAAAAAACCTCTGGGCGCACGCGTTACAAATCTCACTTCCATGCTTTTTGATTGACGTACTTAATGACATCCAATTATAGATA
>JAAAQI020145735.1:0-11412 GCA_011800005.2 Stichodactyla mertensii
ATATCTCGTTTCTTAAAATATAAACAAATTCGCAAATTTGTTTCAATCCACGAGTTCACCATATGGTGCGTTTGATTTGTAAAAATAGTTGTTCTTCCAAGGTCTGCCCCCTGGAAGATCTCATGGCTAATTTGCATTACAGTATAAAAACCATCATGGCGGCTGCTGGAATATGGTCTATTTAAAGGGATCGTTCATTATTTATCAGGGGGGAAAAGAAATGAGAAATTGCCCAAAGTATTTATTTTTTTCGTGTCCCCTCCCCAGAGAAAACCTGGGTATTCTGAGGCCCCCATCCTATCCTAGCAAATATTTCGATGCCCCCCCCCACAGATATACACTCATTTCAATAAAAGGCTTCAGGAACTGGAAATTGGACATTGGAAGCTATTGTTCGATCCATCAAACAAATCATTGCATTGTTTTTCGTAGTTGCAATGCAAATTCCCAAAGCAACCTTTATTGAAATAGGTATTTATATTTGAATCAGAGGAATATATGTTTGAATCAGATGTCGAATTTAATGGATTACAGTCGACCTTTAGACAATTTGACAATTACATTCAACACGCAAAAGTTCGACGTCTTAACTGAGCCTAAGCTTAAGTATATTGACCTCACAATTATACCGAAATTCTTCCAAGCACATTTTGTATGTGTACATTTAGATAAGTTGGCATTGTGTCATGTAACAACCATAGAGTTCAATAATCCTGAAAAGATGTTCAGTTAAGGCCCTGTTACACTGTGCAATTTTCTCAGCAACTTGTCTTGCAATGGAGAATTGCACAGTGTAACAGGAGTTGTCTCGCAATGTTTTTTGTTGCGCGCAGCGTTGCACGAAGTAGAACTCAGTTCTACTTTTCGCAACGGATTGCAGCAACTTGTAACGCTATTGCACAGTGTATCACCCCTCCAGCAACTTTTCTCGCAATTTTCACGCAATTTTTCAAGAGCGCATGCGCACCTTTTCCTAATCATTCAAGATGGCGGCGCAGTCTGAAAGTGATTTTTCTCGTAGAAGTGACTCGTCGAGTGATTTGAGTCAAATAGAAGATGGAGAAGTTATCCAAGCTGAAGATAAAGGAAATATATTGTTTGAGGAAGATAAAGAAGCTATTGGTGATGGAAAATTAAACGACAAAGAAAAGAAATTGTTTATCGAGGCACTACAAAGTTATCCATGTTTGTGGAATACAAGTCTTGCCGTGTACAAGGATAAGCTAAACAAAGTAGAGGCTTCCAGAGCAATGGCATCTCGCTTCAAACTATCCATTGATGAAATGAAGAAAGTTATGCACAGTCTCAGAACGTCCATGTCGCGTGAGGTGAAGCGAATGCAAGACAATAAAGACTATGTGTCAAAGTGGAAATTCTTCAAATCCATGGAAATTTTGAAAGAAGAAATCATCAACAGCCTACAGTGTAAGGGAGAAAAAAAGAATGGAATGAAAATGAAGTCGAAACTCTAGAAGAATTTTATAAGGAAAACGAATTTCTTTGGAACCATCATCTGAACGAGTACAGAGATAGGGACAAAAAAGAACTAGTCCTAAAAAAGCTCCAGGATCAACTGACTAATCGCTCACCAGAAGAGATTACAATGGCATAAGCTTAAAACCATCTTTGATAGAGAGGATAAAAGGGTTCAGGGAAGCAAAAGAACTGGAACTGGTACTGACTCTGTATCTGTTTCTACCTGGAAATGTTATAAACTGTTTATGTTTACAAAGCAGTGTAAAGATTTGGAGGAATCTAGAAGTTCATTAAGTCTCTCAACAGATGAGGAAAGTGAACCATCCATGAAGAAAGTTAAGAGGGAAAAATCTGGAAAGAAAGAAGCGGTAGAAAGTTTGAAAATGGAACTGTGGAAGGAGGCATTAAATGCACTTAAGTTAAAAAAGAGTGAGACTAAACTTGTTGGATCAGAAAATGAACTCCATTCATTTGGCCTAATGGTGGAAAATACACTGTTAAGATTCAATAACAGGCGAAGAGCCATAGCCAAGAAAAGAATATGTGATGTGTTGTTTGAAGCTGAGATGGAGCAGGAAGATTGCATGGCCATAGGAGGAAGAAGGTCTATGCTTCCACAGCTCTACACGATGGCATCTGCAACTCCATCACAGTATGTAGGGCCTATAATACGGTCATCAACTCCATATTCTACTGGTTCTCTATCACGTCACTTTCAGTCAGGTAGTCCTTCTCCATCTATTAGCTCAAATAGTTCTACAGGTCCAGAAGATACAGGAAGGCAATACTACTCATCTTTTCTACAAGATTTAGGCTGAAGTGTGTAGTAAGTGGACTTTTAATAAAAGCACAGCAGGTCTCTCTTTTGAAATGCATTCATTTATTTGTTGTGTTATTAACTCTCTGTTCAAAAACGTTTTTAATAAATTACGAAGTGTACCTTCATAAAAACCTTCATAAAATATGAAGTAAGTTATTAACTTCATACATTCATTTCACCATTAATGCTTAAGAATATTTAGTTTTAACAACAAGAACACTATAAGAGAATAAAACTCAATTACAAATCATACTTCTAAGTCAAAAAAAAGTATAAAAAAGTATTCACTGTTTTTCAGGTTTTGTTAGTTTATCATTCTGATTAATAAATCTACTGTTTTGAATGTGGACTCCAGTTATTATGTTGGTTGACTAATTTGTTGCATAAAATCAAAAATTGATATGTACCACTCAGTATTATTATATGAATTTCAAATTATACAGCCTCAGAACAGACAGTTGTACTCCTTTTATATTTCTGAACTCTGCTTGAACTCAATTATTCTTTGCACAACTTGTGACAACCCTGAACATAAAAGCAGACATTTGGATTGTTATGTATTTAGTCAATACCACAATGCCTCCGTTGTCAGGACACAGCCCCTTCATTGCAGAAATAAGATTTATATTCATCTCGAATAGCTCTGGCTTCATTGCTAGAGTTGTTGCTACTTGTTGGTGAGAAATCAACCCACACAGAACAAGTGGAATCATCTCGCCAATCTCCTGGGATAACTTTACCAGTGGTTGGGTCTTCTGTGTCAACCAAAGTTGAAGGGAAGAATGGCCTACAAAGTAATTACAGTTAATTACAACTTATACTATAACTGAATCCTCTTAATTATACCTTGTAGACGAAACATCACAGACTCATTACAGAAAAGGGAGAGAGGGTTGCCAAGACTGGTCAGGAAGTAAAGAGAATGGGAAGGGAGGGGTGAGCCATAAATATCCATTTATGGAAGGCCAAAAATGTGGTGAATCATCAGCCTTGTTTTAAGCCCAATATAGTATGAGCCCCCCTTTTGCAATGTCTCAAAATAATAAGCCAGCCCTGATTAGGGGCTTATTTTCATAACATTACAACTTAATTATTTGAGAGTCTGTCTTTCATGGCCCACCCCTTTACTTTCTTACCAGTCCCTAAAATGCTGTATTACCTCAAGAAATTGTGGAGTACCAGCACTGAAAAAATAACTGTATTTACTTTCTCTGGCAAGAGGAGTATTGGGGATCTAAAAATTCTCCACCTGTTGGCAAGAATGCCAAAGCCATTTTCTGATATGCATCCTTGAAAATCTATAGTTAAATATTCTTTGCTCATTGTCCAAATGTGAACGAGGATATGGTTTCATGAGGTATGTTGTTAACCCAAATGCATCGTCCCCTGTTAAGACATATGGAATTGGCTTCACTCTGCCTGGGAGAGGTTTAGCTTGAGGCAGGTTCAATTCATTATTTTCACTACTCAGGAACCTCTTAAGGTCACTCATTTGCCAAATGGCACCATCAGGTGCTCTCCCGTTTGTACCAACATCAGCCCACAAGCATTCATAATTAGGTCCAAATACGGCCAATAGAACAATACTGTTGTGATCTTTATAATCAAAGTAGTGCGAGCCAGAATTACTTGGCTGTTGGATAATCACCCTCTTGCCATCTATAGCCCCGATTCCGTTCCAAAGAGACTATCCTTTTGTTACGTCCCAGAAACAGACACATAAATTATAGATGCTAATTAGCGAGGCAGTTAGTTTTAGTTCAGTCAAGACACGACGGAGAACTCATGTACCAGAGAAATATGGAATAAATGGACCATTGTTGTGTTTAAAGAGTGTTCAATTTGGAATCCAAACACCTTTCCTCCTAGGAATCTTAATTTCCCACTAAGTCAAGTGGTATGTCCAAATGGAGCTCATACATTAATCAGCAAGTGTTGTTTTCTCTGTATTCAATCCATTCAGGCGGCAGGTACAAAACGCAGACCAGAAACTGCAGACTGAGAAAATGCAGACTGGAAAACTGCAGACTGGAATACTGCAGACCAGTTATAATGTCTAAGAAAAAGCAAGAGTTAAGATTGTAACGAAAATAATAAAGTTTTTCCTCGTGTTGTGCTGTCACTTCTCGACTGCTCGGCGCTCACGAATTCACTCACTCGGTTCATTGAGGCTATAATTTCGACAGAAGCCCATAAATCAATGACCTTTCTAAGGTTTTTAGCCACTTATCAACTAAAAGAGAGTTCTCTTGGTAAATTCATCTCTAGAAAAATACAGTCTTGAAACTCGAATTCACAAATTATTCGACTGAACGGTGCTATTTGCCGTCTCGCCGTGACCCAACCGTCAGGAAACAAAAAACGGAAAGCACATAAATACTCTAATGATTTTTATTAGAAACTGAATGAAATAAAATAAATGCAATTATTTGTTAGCAAATAATATTTCATGCGGAAAAAGAGGTGTCTTGTTTATGTAATATAGCTTCCGATGTTAAAAATTAAAAATTACCGGGTCAGCGGTCATTTGGGGTAAGAATTATGCTTTGTTTCACTGCCCCCTCTAAGGGTCCGTTACATGTCACGTAAGAGCCATCGAGAAGTGACAGCACAGCACAAGGAAAAACTTTATTATTTTCGTTACAATCTTAACTCCTGCTTTTTCTTAGACCTTACAACTGGCCTGCAGTTATCCAGTCTGCAGCTTTCCTGTCTGCAGTTTTCCTGTCTACATTTTCTCAGTCTGCAGTTTTTCAGTCTGCAGTTTTCCAGTCTGCAGTTTCTGGTCTGCGTTTTGTACCTGCCGTCCATTCAGGTCGGAATAGCTGTGAAACTCAAAGTCAACATTAATATAAGAGTTGAAAACACTTACAGAACCTTTCATCTGACCATTCAGAAAGACAACATGAAAGCTGTGATAAATAACATTAGCATAATGTTTTTGAAAATAAAACCAATAATTTACCTTGCAATCCCCAAAGGCTAGCATCAGTTGTCCTTTGTGTTCTGTCAGCCACTTCTGGGTTTTACAAAGTTATAGCAAGATTAATGTTCTGATTGGTTCTGAAGTCTATCTGTTGTTACTTACTTATATTCGGAAAATGCATGCATTGACATAGTGGTGACTGGGCAAGCACAGTAGCTACAAAAAGGATTGTTCATTAATTTATTACATCAGGGGGTTGGTGGTTTTCATGTTTTTTTTTTCTGAAAAGGAAAGGGGGATAAACTTGTTGACCTGTGAAGTTGTTGTTGTTTGAGAGAGATTTAAATTTACAATATTTTTTTCAGATGTGATTAAGGTTTTTATATAGCATAACTGCAGAAATAACCATCAGTAATCCCCTGTGATGTAATAAACAGTCACAAAATGTTATTTTATTCTTATATGTTACGTTTCGTCTTCATTCATTTATTATATGTAGATGTTGTGTATTCACTTAGATAAAATGTATCTACCAGAACACGACGATACATGTGTTTTAGATATTAGATTACAATCACGTGACATATATAATTAACAATCACAAGATGTTATTTTATTATACTGATTACTTGTAACTTTTGGTATACACAATTGTATCCCTCTTTATACATGTAATATAGCTTAGATAATACACACGCTCTGATTGACTGAGAGACCACCTAAATATATGCTCTATTTTACCAGCAAAGACTTGGTATTTTCTCTCACCTATTGCTATTTTGCTCAAGCTATGTTATAAAAGCAATAGTCAATGCTTAGCTGTGCATAAATCCAGTTATAGATGCACCTGGATAGTTGGGAAGTACTCTGGTAGCTAGAGTTGCTCTTGGCTCCACCTCAAGATTGTGCTCTCCCAACTGTGAGCATATCACCAGAACTGGATTTGCACACACTAAACTCTCATATTTTGGTGGTTATTTCCATGACTTGAATTTTTTGGGAATGGCTCCCAGTTGGACACAATGAATAAACCCTAATCTTTATCCCAAACCCACATGCAACATGACCAAGTAGATGTACCTATAACAGCAAACAAGATTACTAATTTGTACATACTCTCTATGAATGACATACCAGTTCATTTTTGCAACATGAACAAGTACATAATTTATGTGTACATCTACTCATAACAACAACTGAGATTGCTAATTTGTATACTCTTATAATGACATAATGGAAGCAGGGCTAAAAATAACGGGCGGTCAATGGCCGGACACGATGTCCGGCCAAATCAATTTTAGCTCGGTCATACCCTGATTCTGTCCGGACAAACGTTTTTTTTTTTTTCAAAAATCTTACATTTCAAATACTTTTTGCAATGGGAGTCTTTTTTTGAGTCTGTTGTCGTTTTTTGGGAGGTTTTTGTTAAATTTAGTTTGTTGTTCTGAGACTCTGGGTAGCCTTTAAGCTGAATTACAAACATTGCCGTCACGGCCTAATAAACAACTTCCCTGTGGTAAAATTCCCGCTTTAACCATAAGCATAGCATCTCCATGCACTTGCATTTCGTCAGGTATACAGCAATGTGTACTAATTATTATCGTGATTGTACTCTTTTAGCTTAGTCTTGTAGTTATTAGTACTAGGCGAAGTGAAGAGTGAAGACATGATGAGATCCAAATGCCGCCATATTGAAACATACGGGAACGTGATGAACAAAACACACGAAACCCACATAATGATGAGTAAAATGTTTAAAGACAACTGAAATAAATTGCCAAACATCAGCAGAGGTGAAAACTTAGGCCTCGCATTGTTTTTGTTTTTGTTTTTTTTTAAAGACTTTGCCTATCAGTGCTTCTTGCAGAATACTCTCAGTAACTTCAATAAGTAAATGATTTTATACACTGGACAGTGACTGTGAGTGTAGATTATTACTAGAACTGTAAGTAATTAATATTGTTTTCAGTACAAGAACAGTACTACATGAGTCTCAGACAATATGACTGCTGCCTTCTTCCGGGTCGGATTCGTCAGATGACCCATCAACAGTGTCAGCTTCAGAGGAGGTAGACGATTCATCAATAAGTACTTTGGGCTTTTTTGATGGTTGTTTGGTCTGGTACTTCTTACGCTTGCTACAACACCCTACAACAGGCTGCTATCTGGATTTATTTTTCTCAAAGATACCTTGTCTTCTATTGTTACGGATTTTCGAATTGTTTGAGGAAAACTTTTGAGCATCTGTAGGTGTACTCTGATTGAAGTTTTATTAGTTAAATAAACCAAAGTGTTTTGGAAATAATAACTTGACCTTTTGCTAGCTTCCAGTAGCTAATTTGCATATTCGCGATCGTCACTCGCAAATACTCATTCTTGTTAATGTTCTTAAAACATATTCAATTGTTCCTACTAGTATTTCGGTTATAATGAATTACATTTATCAATTTCAGCTACCATTTTCAGATGAATAAAGATTCTTGGTTTGTGTGTAGGGGGCAACGATTATGAATTGTAATTCAAAGCTGTTGACATTATTTCTCGATCTTTATTATTGATTTAGACGTCAATGTACAGTCAAGTAATTGTAATATAATTACTACATCACGCTCTCACGATTAAAATTAGTTTCCTAAGATGTGTATTATCTGAGTATTTGATGAGAATCCTTTGAAACAATTAAATTTCTGTCTAAAAAGCATTCAGTTTCTGCTAAAACTTGACCGGTCACAATGACCGGCGATAAAAAGATTTGACCGGTCATGTCGCTAATCTGGCCGGACATTGTCCGATGACCGCCCGTTATTTTTAGCCCTGTGGGGGGTCTAATTAAAGAAATTGGTGTACTAGCAGTGTTATTGATAGTTTACATGATTGTTTCTTTTGCTTATATACACATCTAGATGCTGAAGGTGCTACTTCTAGTGGAAAAATGAAATATTCAAAAGCATGAAGAAATCTACCACTTTACCTCCATCTTTACCTAAACCAAGGCCACCACCAAAGCCAGACATCCCTTCCAAGTCAGGCAAGCCTATTATACCACCAAAACCAAAACACCAGACCTCACCTTCCACTATAACAACAAACTCAAGTAAAGCCTGCACTGCAGTTAAAGCTGATCTTGTTGAAGAAAAAATAGAGCCAGATGAAATACCAAAGAGACCTCCCAAACCTTTACATTTGTTGAATAAAAATGTGGTTGTTTCAAATGATATCAGTGAGAAAACAGAACCACATCGGGAGATAACTGAGCCTGATGCTGATAATTTTTATGATGACAATGTTGATTTTGATATCAGGTGGGTACTGAATAGTATATGATAAGTTTGCAAGCAAAACTGTTATTGCAGCTATAGGTTTTATGCACAATTCCAACTAGTAAGTGATATATAACAGACAATGGATATTTTAAGCATCCTTCTGCATTATAATTTACAATGATGTGTCAGACAATGAAATATAATTTTCTGAGTTTCCCACTGATAACAATTGTTCTGTCTGTCATTTTGGACCATCTCTTTTTTTTTGTTTTTTTTTTCTTTTGGTGCTGGAAAATATATAATTATAAGTGTCATATCCCTCTAAAAACTGTTCTCTTGTTTTTGATTACCAATAGAGTTGTACCATATATCTAGGGCAATAGATAGTGTACAATATCTAGCATTGTATGTGCTCACCTGGTTTATCTTTTTATGTGCAGTTTATGCCTTTTTTGTATTAATTTACTTAATTATTGCTTTATTGTTTCTATATCTGTAGCAATAATATGACAGTAAATTTATGCAAGGCTCAACCACCTAGAAAGCCATTACCACAACTACCTACCAAACCAACAAGTTGTTCCCTAACTGTTAGACCAACTCCATCACCACGGTTATCACCTCAGGTTTCACCAAGTTCATCAGCAAGAGCTTCACCTTATGTGTCTCCTTCATTATCTCCAACTCATATGCCAGAAAGTAAACACAATTGTGACAGAAGTTTACCATCTCCAAGGCCAAGGGTAGCAGCAATAGGGATAAACAGTAAGAGTATTGTTAACAACATATTGAGTACATATTGCATTTGCATGCGTGCATACTGTGACACCTCCCTGATGATTAACACAACTATCCCATAATATGACATAATTTAGCAGAGGCTTAATTACTGTGTGGACACTCAAACTGTGAACACATTTTTTCTACATTTTCTAAAACGTATTTTTCATGGGCAATAAAATGTTCAAACGTTATTTTTAAAGCTTCTTTATTGCTTTCTACCTTACAAAGCATTAAATTCAGATATAATACTTTGAATAACTGTTAGTCTTTGACGTTGAAAAAATGTGAAGTGTTCACAGTTCGAGTGTCCGCACAGTAAAATATTCTTGAAAAGCACTAAATGATAATAATGCTGGAATAAACTGTGAACTGGTCTATTAGTCTATTATCAAGTTTTGATAAATGGATTAAAATGTGGTAAAAATATTTTAAAATTAAAGTGGATGACTTATTTCATGATAATTTGCTTATTAATTAATTTGAGCAGATAAGCACTGTGACAGTCATAAAACTACACACTTAAGTATTCCTTGCCTAGCAGCTAAATAATATAATAATGTCAGTGGATGCTTTAAATACTTGTTTTGGCAACTACAAACAGTCAATGATATGTACTATGTCGTATTAATTTAAATATTATCTGTTTTTCCTTAGCTGTGTGGAATCAGAAAACATTGTTAAAGCTTACACAGCTAACCATACTATATGTACATAATTCTACTTTTTGAAGTAATAACATCTTTTGTCATCAAATCTTGAAAACGACTTTAATATAACCATATAAAGAAAATATTCTAATCAGTTGGTAGACATTTTATCACTGACAGAAGAAAACAATGGTGCTAAGACCAAATCAGAAAAGCCAAAAATCCCACCAAAATCAGAGCATCTTCAAAAACTCTATGCTAGCAACAAAGTCTTGCATAACAGGAAAAACACTCAAAAAAAGAGAGGCAAGTAGTTTAATTTTGTCAACAGTACATGTACAGTGCCATACGATGCTACTTATACAACTTTTGATTTTCCATTTATTTTAAGATGCAATACAAAAACAACAGCAACTTGTGACTCACCCAAAGGAAGAGAACCCATCCAGACCTCTGTTACCTGTTTCACCAAACATAAATTCATTAGAATCAGATGAATGCACAGATAGTAATCACAAATCAGATGGTTTCACATATATTACCACTATAGGTATTCACTGCAAGCCACGCTAATGGTATTCATTGCATTCATCAACTAAATGACTATTGTTCTACTTAGGGACTGGCCATAAAGTAAAGGGGGGGGCAAAAACCGGGGGGGTCACATAAATTTGAACTCCTTGAAAGGGGTGGGCTGTCTATACGAGCTCCTTCAAAACGAATTTTACCCCCCCCCCCCCTTTACTTTATGACCAGTCCCTAAGACAGCCCTAACAATACATTGTTTGTTAATTTAAAATGCCATATTAATTTCATTAACTGTTAATCTTGCTCAATCCTTCTTTTTACTTTCTTATGTTCATTGAGGTTTCTTTTTGCTGGTACAGGAGGTCGAAAAGTATTTAAAAGACAATGAATTGTCATTCAAATGGAATGAAGATGACAACCTCATAACCTGGTATAACTTGCCAGCCACTATCCCTCATCCAATCACAGGAGAAAAGGTCTGGTTCAACCAAGCCGACACCAATCACTGTACCTATTTTAAATACCACGCCTCTCCCCTGCTGCAAAGTCTCACCTTTGAGTCAGATTTCCACTACCCTACTCATACTACGTATGGTAACGGAACCGAGATTGAACCGGAAGTACTTCAACACATCCGGGCAACTAAGTGGCAATGTTCTGTGGGAATCCAGTGGAAGAATACAGATATGATAGTTTTGGATAATCTCAAAGCCATGCATGGTAGATTAAGCTATACTGGAGACCGTAGAATACTAGTCTATATGTCATCTGATTAAAGCTCTACATGGTAGATTAAGCTATACTGGGGACCGTAGAATACTAGTCTATATGTCATCTGATTAAAGCTCTACATGGTACATTAAGCTATACTGGGGACCGTAGAATACTAGTTTTATGAGACAAAAAATTATATTTCTCTAACCTCCCAAAATGAGACATGAGGTCTGTGAATAAGATTAATTATCTTAT
>JAAAQI020145746.1:0-11412 GCA_011800005.2 Stichodactyla mertensii
CAGTGATAAATACGATCCTGAGTCTGCGTACGTTGCTTACGATTACGATTACGACGCTAGTGTGAACCAGGCTTTAGGAAGCTACCGCTGTTCAATTTCAAGCCTCAATTTGAAATTCCCTAACCTAAGGAGCTTTTCGGTCTATATACCTGAGGCATTACTGCAGTAAGGCCGAGTTTTATTGAAATTGCCTTAAGGTCAAAAGATTGATAAGAAAAAGCTGCGTTTTCATTCAGGACATTGATGTACAGCTAAATAGTGCATAAAATCCAATGAAATTGTTTCCGTATGTTTCCTGAATTCTGGCGGGTAAATTACGTTAAAGATAATCTTACACAAATCTTGAGATTTCTCACCATGGCCAGTTTTCATTAATTAATACCCCTTAGCTGAATTTGAGAAGGATCTACGAGTTCAATGCAATCGTTTATTAAACAGTACATAACATTTCTCTTGAGTCTTAGATAGAGTCCATTGTTTTCCGATTTGTCTTGAATAGGGTATGGATTTTTCACTCTCGAGTGTCTTAAATAGGGTCAGGTTTTTAGACCCCTGGCGGCACATCCCTATCAAAACCCGGGTAGAGTACCACCTCCCCCCCCAACCCCCGGGGGTTTACGTGTGGTTTCTATAGAAGGATGAACTTGAGTGACTTAAAATAATGATTATCGCGCACGATTTTCTATTTTTACTCTAATCTTTATTTTACCTTTAAACACGGCCGAACCTTTATGCCCAAGCGTCGACAATAAGGATTAAGAAGAGTGATTGCAGGTATCAATAAAAGATTACCTTAAGCATGCATTCTTGGTCTAAACAACTAAGGTGTACAAGATAATTATCTATCTAAAGCGTTCTGCAGATGCCTCTTAGCTTCTGTCACATATTAGTGACTCGCTCTCGTTTTATGCCACTTAAGTAAAGACAATTACTAATTTTTTAACTCTTTACAAAGCGCAGGGGCTCGGCGTTTCTTGGAATCTTTTGTAATCTTTCTCATGCTGGGAATCTATCAAAGGAACGAATCCAAGAACAACACCTCGCCAGCAAAAATTCCTAAAAGCACTTGACCTCGAAGAAATAAATTCAGCCGGCCAGCGACGACATACACAAAACAGCTTAATTTATAAACAAAAAGATATTTAATGTGTGCTAGTAGATTGTCACCCAATATTACACGATTTTTATGGCTCTACGAAGGCGACCGAAATCGCATTCAAGTTTTACCTTTTAATCTATCTATTTTTCCTTGATTCTCCGCGGTAAGCGTTTCCATCGCCATCAAATTGCGTTGTCACTTTTTACGCTTACTATAAAAGATGTTTTTTCACAAATATTGTTTAAAGCCGATTGTCGAGTGTTGAAACAGCAGTTACAATATCCAGATGAGTTTTTGATCACGAAAAACTAGTTGG
Source organism: Stichodactyla mertensii (assembly GCA_011800005.2). Lineage (NCBI taxonomy): Eukaryota > Metazoa > Cnidaria > Anthozoa > Actiniaria > Stichodactylidae > Stichodactyla > Stichodactyla mertensii. The sequence goes on from JAAAQI020145746.1 coordinate 1,416, forward strand.
CTTTTGTTCATGGAAGAAGCACTTCAGTACATGGTACAGTACATGGCTTCAGTCAAAAAAAACTTTAAAACCTAGCTGGAAGGCTAAAACGTCTTCTAATCGTAGTACCAGTTGGAGTTAAAAACACTGTTACCCGACTCAAAAGCTCTTTAACACCTTCTTCTTCTGCCAAATCAACTGGCAAATCTCCTTCGATATTCTTAGATCGGACATCAGCTTCGCACTTCAATAAAAAGCGCACGATTTCCAGGTACCCTTCACTTGCCGCATAATGAAGTGGTGCCCAACCGCGACCGTCCTTCTTGTTCACTTTTGCTCCAAGCTCGACTAAGATTTTCACGCTCCTGAGACTACCGTCAAGCACACACTGCGTCAGGGCAGTCATTCCCGATGCTGTGATGGCATCAATATCAACCGGATGGCCGCCTTGCTGTTGCATATGATACATAAATCGTTGCGCATCTCTGAGCACTTCATGTTCCAAGCTCCCCTGGTTGCAAACAGATTGTATCACCAAATCGAACGGCTGTGGGCACGAGCGAACTCTACGGAATCGTTCACGACGCTTTGCCTTTCTCAAGCTCTCACACATAAGTTTTCTGCTCTCAACACTGGCTTCAGCTACACTCAGTATACAACTTGTTTTGAAATGAATCGCAAACAAGTTCGTTTATAGATTTGTCGTCTTTGTCGTTTCACGTCATGAGCTCGTGACCTCAGTGTTTTGTGTCCACGCTCTTAATTTGCGCGCTTTTAAGTCCTTTTTAGTTTACCGGTGTAATTGATATTGGAAATAACAGGTGTCTAGCTTAATTAGTTAGCGCACAGAAAATGCACGCTTATCATTAATCTCAGTCTTGCAAAGCAAGTGTTCATCAATCAGCGCTTAACTGACTGTTCTGTGACACCGACCGACGTCAAAGTATTGGCTTTTTAATAAGATGAGTTGATATAAAGAGTACAAATATTGAGCAAATTCATCAACCGCACCAACTATATATGACCCAACGGGCCGATCTAATTTATTTCTTCGCAAGGGGTGAAGACAAAGTTTTCAACTTGATTACTATAACTACGTATATATGGGTAACGGATAACTGCCAAATCAAATTTGAAGTCCATCTACTTTAGTAGATTAAGTGTTTGATATTGGTTTCCCTGTGTCAAAGACTTAGAGGGAGACTAAAATCTAATATTAATTCTGAGTCATCATACGCATGAGCAAACATAAAAGTCAGCTGTTTGGTAAGACAGCAGACTTCAGGCAGTGATTTTTTGGTGATCAGAATTCCTGTAAAGGCATGAAAAAATACTTATAAATACAAATATAATTGTTCGATTTACATCTAGAAATGGCAAAATGTTCAAAATACATGGCTCGAGTACTGAGGGTAGTAGGATTTTCGTTAGTGGTTCAAGTTGTCTTGGCTTGTGCGTCGATTCCTGACGAACACGAAGGTCTTCTGGGTCGTTTTCTTTTGGCTTCCCAAGAAAAAGTCGAAGAGATTGGAAAATCTTCTGTGCAAGCACAATCCAAGTCTTTCATTTTTCCTATAAATGATGAAAAGGTATGGACTGAGGGTCTTTGAAATTCTGACTAACAATACGACAGTGTAAAATTCATTAGAAGGTTTGTGCGCGACGTTACATGTGTACAAGAAGTTACTGTATAAAAATGAAAACATTGAGAGGAAAGGGTTTTTTACATATAACTTAACACGTCGCAGCAGTTTATGTCTTGTTTTGATTTTTAATTCCTTTTATTTTTTGATGTTTTTGATCTTTACTTTTTTTTTTATTTTTTCTATGCTTGACAACTCATGATATGATACTTCTATTATAATCATCTTCATTGGTTATACTATCAATATGTTAATTAAACCAGCAGGAGGGGCAGGAAGTCAGGCCGGTGGCGGGGATTTGATTTGATGTGCTGTCCCATTGACTGGAATTTTGACTGAACATTTGTCCAGGATAGGGAAAGTTTGTTAAGAAATGGGCAAATTTTACTTCATTTGAATAATCAATTTAACCTCAGGGGCAGGAATTTGACTGAAAATTCCATAAAAGAATCAATCTCTGCCATAGGGCCAACCCCCTCCTCCTCCTCCCCCCTGCAGGCCTAACATTGATAGGTACATTACATTTTGACTTTCAAGGCAGGGGGTGGGGGATGGGTTTAACCTTTAGGAATAAAATATGTCCCTACTTTATTACCTTCAGTGATGTAACACCCATAAGAAACTCTTCTTTAATTTATATACTTACAGACTTAAGTAGGCCTTGGTACATAGGTATTGTATAAAGATGACTATTTCAACCATGTTTTCTTTTTACAATTTATAGTTTGCTAAGCTTTTGAATGGGTCATCCATCATCAGAGCTGAAAATTGCAGAAATACAATTTGTACAATACTCCAGTTTCGAATTCTCTGTTATGCAGGGTTAGACTCGTTTTTGTGTAAAATATTCACATCCTTCAGTGAAGGTCCGTGGAATTTCAAAGTGTTTGTATTGCTGTAGTTGTTTATCCTTCGTTTTATCGTTGGTATTTATGAATATTTAGACATTGAAATGAGGCTAACCCTGCAAAAAGGAGTCTTTAGTCTAGACGTACAATGGTATTTGAAATTCGAAAAAGGTCTATTGTACAATTAGTTAGCTCATGTGGGTTTTTGTCATTTCAGCACTGCTGATCAGTGACTCATCCAAAAGCTCAGCCAACTATATTGTAAAAAAGAAAACATAGTTAAATCAGTTATCTTTTAAATATGCTCAGAGTCAATTGCTGGTGCTTCTGATTTTATAGGATAAAACTGGAATTGATGGAAAACAGTTACATGACCAAACAACTGCAAAGTCAGGAATTTTCTTTACTTCACTTGGCTTTGTACATGGATTCATTGCTGCAATTTCTGTCATCATCGTCTCAGAACTTGGAGACAAAACCTTCTTTATTGCTGCTATTATGTCAATGCGTCATTCACGGTTGGTTGTCTTCAGTGGTGCAATGTTTGCACTTGGTCTTATGACCGTTTTATCAGCAGTTCTTGGCTATGCAACAACTGTTATTCCTAGAAAAATCACTCTTTACATTTCCAGTGGACTCTTTTTATTTTTTGGCCTCAAAATGCTCAAAGAAGGATTTGAAATGGATGCAAATGAGGGACAAGAAGAGCTGGAGGAAGTGCAAGCTGAATTGAAGAAAAAAGATGAAGAAGTATGGTTAAAATATGCTGGTGTAGCTTACTGGAATTTGCAAAATCATGTGAACTCAGACATCCAAATGCTCAACTGGTTTTTGCTGATTTAGCTTCCATCAATCAAAATTGAAAATCAAAAATACGGAAGCTGACCGAATATCAAAATCATATTTAGCTGTTATAAATCATCTAAAGATTGTTTTCAGTCATTTGGTAGGCTTATAAGGATATTTATGAGTAGTTTTCTGGTTTTTTTTGTTTGAAGTGGATGGAAGCGAATAACCAAATTCCAATGGACTGTTTGAAGGTCAGAGTTCGCAGGATTTTGAAATTTGCAGTAATTCATCATGTTAACAATCAAACTTGTTAGCTTTCATAAGTTCTTGAAATTAGATCTATGATTATGCCTGAGATATTTTGCCTAATAAAATTTTCCTTGACAGCTTTCAAGAGAAGAAATGATGACTCAAGATCCCGAGACAGGAATAATAAGAGGAGGCAAACAGCACAAGTGGTATAAAATTATATCTCCTGTCTTAGTACAGTCATTTACTTTGACATTTTTAGCAGAGTGGGGTGACAGATCTCAGCTGGCAACCATCCTATTGGGATCAAGAGAGGTAATTTTGCTCATTTATTGATTTTGTAATATGAAAAAAGTAGTATAAAATGTAGAGTGGTATTACTTAACCCATGAAATAGTTGGCTATTGTGTCTGGCAAGTGGATGGTACTTGGTCAATAACGTCAATAATTAGTAATTGTGGCTGGCTGACCACTAACTGTTCTGTGCATATAGTTCACAATAGCCAAATAGTTAGTAGTCTTATAGATGTTAGTTGACACTAATTCCAGTGTTTTCTTTTGTTTAAATTAGATTTTTAGTCCAGAAACTATTAATTTGTACATGTTTAAACGAGCAAAATGCAAAATGCATGTAAAAGATAAAAACTTTCAAGAATTTCTCAATGACAAAATCAATTTTCTATCAATTCCTGTTCATGTTTCCCAACTTAGCCTATTGTGAACCACTTTTGTCATATCTCTTCTCAAAGTTTCCTCTTAAATCATATTTTGTTGTTATAGAATGTTTTAGGTGTTATCATAGGAGGAACCATTGGACATGCCTTATGTACTGGACTTGCTGTAATCGGTGGTAGAATGATTGCACAAAAAATATCTGTAAAAACAGGTAAGGAAATGCTGCCAATGAATGGTTTATTCAGTAATGTACTGTAGGACTCTCCATATTTCAAAATATATAGGTTTTTTTTCCAAGTTCATTTTTCCAGATTAACCAGGTTTCATTGTATCTGATTAACAAAGCAAGGTTGTCCTTCTTTGTTCTGCACTCTTATCAACCACAAAATAGCATCAGCAAATGATCCAAAACTCAAGTGGAAAGACAGGCACATGCAGCAAGTGGTTTCACTGCAAAATTTGGATTGTTTCTGATGCCATTCTGTGGTTGATAAAAAGATAGAACATTGATCCACTTTTTACCACAACAAAACTTCCAAAAATGGACATTTTCCAAAATTTTTACTTTGCAGCTGGAAAGAGTGTGTGCAAGTTGATACTTGTGTAAGGGACCGGTCATTATTTATGGGGGTGGGGCTGGTGCAAACAGGGGGTGGTCACCAATTTTTATGCAGGGAGAAAGGGGGTTATCTAAATTTATGCAAAGCTTTTGTCATCAGAAATTGGTGATGCATGTAGGAAGGGGGGGTCAGAACAAATTGTGCCTCACAAAAAGGGAGGGTCAGGAAAAACCAAACATTTTTTTAGTTTTTTATTAGTTTATTATTAATATTATTAGCTTCCATATAGATGGCATATCATCATAACCACTGTTGTACCAGCCCCCCTTCCCCCAAATAAGTAATGACCAGTCCCTAATGTTCCTTAATCTTAACAAACGTAGGTAACTTTGAGAAAATTAGAAAGCAAAATTCTTTAAAATTCCACAATTGTGGTAAAAAGACATCAAAGTTATCTTAGACCTTGCCCATACTAATGTATTTATGAATGTAACTAACTCTTTAAAGCCAAATAAGGCCCAGATCAAACGTCAAACTTCTCATGAGCTGAACCTAATGACATCAAAGAAAACTGCATTATTATCCATTGTTTTCAATGAGTTCGGCTCATGTGAAGTTCTGTGTTTGACCTGGGTCTAAAGGGTATTGTTAATAATTTACTAATTGCTTATACTGTATTTCTTGCAGTGACAATTCTTGGAGGTGTGGTATTTTTGATATTTGCTGTATCAGCATTCTTTCTTGAAAGCTAGTTGACCCTAATATATATTGTACAGTCATGAATATAACTATATATTTGATGTAATGTTTCAAATCTGAAGCTGTATTCCATGGGAGTATCAAAATCTGAGTAAAATTTGAAATGCCAAGGCACAGCCATAGCATTTGAATTAATTTACATGAGAATTTTGAATCCCATGGAATACAGCAAGTGGAAAAATATTTTCTAACCAGCCACAGACTGTTATGATTTTTCATTTCCCGCCCTATGTTCAAACAATTTTTTTCTACCTGAAAACCATTGACAATTTAATCCAATGTATTTGAAGTTGTAGGAAGTCCAAAACCATTTAGGTTGAAATTTTATCTGTGAATTATCTAAAACCCACGTGAGGAATGATTCTGAAAACAAAGATTGAGAGCCAGAGGTTTTGACCAACAATACTTTGCACTGCACCTAGTTTGTTTGCTCAGCTGACAGTGATGAGATATTGAAATGGTTTCTAATGCTCATTAATTATCTCATGTGTGGTTGTCTTTGTTACAGTATGTCTTTTTTTCTTTCAAAGTTCAATGCTAGGACTTTGAAATAGGTGGAGTAATGATTATTTTTGTTTGGCTTTCAAGCAGTACAAATATATTTCTGGGATTGGTTGTTACCATCATAAATAATTAAAGAGTATAATAGAAACATTTATATGCATAAATATATTTGATGACAAGGAAACTTGGCTTTCACTTCTTGGTCAATATACTCTTTCTCCTGCTCAGAAATTTAACGTTTGCATTTCTTATTGAACTTTTACAGTTGTATGCTTTACTCAAATCCAGGTATAGCTGTGCATTTCATATTCATAACTTCTTAATGTGTAATTTCATTTAACTATGCTCTTAAGGGCATTCCTTTAAATATATATACAAAATCAAATTTTAATGAATAATTTTACACACCAATGACAAGGTGGATTTGAAGATTATGGCAATAGCATGCTACTCAAGGGAATGCAAAATGGGTAATTTCAGAGACTTTAAAATTACCTCTTAAAGCAAGTCGCGTCATTTGGCTCAGAGCCGAGACATAAACCATTGTTTCATGATGTACATGAAATTGATTTCAGTTTATCAGTTATCTAGAAATGTGAGCTAACAGAACTCTGTGAAGTTGTGATAGCCAAGGCCCAGTTTAGATGTCGAACTTTTGTTGTGTCGAATCTAATTGCCTTTGAGGTTGAGTGCTGCTTTTCTTTAAAACTAGTAGAATTATGTATGCCAAACGTAACCCATGCTGTCACCTGGTGCTAAGTAAGAGCTGATTTCTTATATAGTAGTTCTTGGCATTTTCTTAGCTGTTGTCCTTATCGGGCAATTAGATTCAACACAGTGAAAGTTCAATGTCTTAACTGGGCCTAAATTCACAAATATGTTGTCCAAAAGTTATGATTGTAAAACAATGTTGAAATATATAAATAACAATAAATCTAAGCTGGATCAGGCCAGTTTCAATTTTTACTAAACAAATGTATTCTCTATGTTGGTGTTGTGTGAAATGTATTCTAAATGTATTCTCTCTTTTTCCATTGTGTACTCCCCTCTTGGAAACCAAGTTTTGATTATTTCTTATTAACCAAGTGCAGTCTATAAAGGAGAATTTGGTTTCAAAAATATCAGGCCAAGGTTTTGACAGTGTGGACTGGACCTGTGGTGTGAGGTCCATACATAAGAAGCTTAGGTCAGATTATTTCTTGTAAGGACTAAGCAGTCTTGGTTGATAAGAGGTTTATAATATTATTAGCAATTTTCATAAATAAACTTTGAGACAGCCTTATTAATCTAGGCTGGTTGATTACAGGAAAATAATTGACTGACTAACAAAGGTCTCAGCCAATCAATGTGCTCTGGTTTACCAGAAGTAGTTTGTGCTATAAAATGCAACAACCATTTTTTGCCAGTGTGGAATTGTAAATGTTTCTGAATATTTCTAATACTTTGTTTTTTTGCCAAAACAAAGATCAGAGATTTGCAACTAACTACAAGCAAATTATAGTACATGTAATATTCCACAGCCATTAGACCTGTGAAATACACCAGTTTCAAGTTCTCTGTTGCTCAGGCATTTTGTGTAGAATATTCACATGCCTCAGTGAAGGTCCATGGAATTTCAAAGTGTTTGTATTGTTGAAGTTGTGCATTCTTTACTTCACCATTGGTATTTGTGAATATTTCATTGTTTCATTTTGACACTGAAATGAAGATAATCCTGAGCAAATGAGTCTGTAATCAAGAAACAGTGGTATTTGGCAAACTTGAAAAAGGTCTGTTGCCGGCATTGTTGCCAGACATGAAGCATTTGGCAATTTCGCTCTTGCAACAAAATCTCTAAAATAGCATTGCCAGCGCAAGAAAAAATTGCAGTGTATATTTCCAGCTTTAGCATAATTGGAAAAGATAGACAATAAAGGACACATAATTTAATTAGATGGAAATATTTTATTGACAGATCATGGGGTTTAATCTTCACTCTCAACCTTTTGGGTCTGAAGTCCTGAAACAAGAAAGGAAAAATAGCCTTATAAGTTGAAATAATAAGAACATTTAAAAGAGGATTTCATGTATTAGGGTAGGAAGGAGCTGCCAGAAAAAATTATAAGGGGTATGTTATTTTTGGCCTCGGCAAGCAGGGGATAGGCTAATAAATTAACCGATTTCCCTCATCCTAATGCATCCATGCCCATTTAATAATTAAATCTTCCATAGAGAGCTGCTTTACTGGAACACAGCAGCCACAAAGACTAATTCCCAGTCAAGATGGTACTACCATGAGGTAGTATACAGGAATCATTTGCATAGCATCAGATTTTATCCAGCTGAACAGTAACCTAATCTCACAATTCTATTTCAAAAGTGTGCAATAATTTGTAATACTCAGGCCCTAATACAAGATTGGACCACAACTCCTGTCCAGCTAGATTACACAATGCATAAGTAACTATAAAATGGTGTTCCATAGCAATACTTCACGTTTACTAACAAAACCATTGATGTTAATATGCCAAGCATTTTCACAACAGCTCTTTACAATATTTTCTTGGTTTCACCAGCCAATTGATGTCCAGTTGCCACACAAATGACAAAGGCTTATGCCCAATGAAGTACTGCTATAAACGGGACTAAAAATTACAGTGGTCAGTTCTTAGACCTGACCTGCCATTTCCCTTTTTGGCAAGTGGCAATTCCGGCCTGATGTTGTCCAGTGACCAGCCGTTATTTTCAACCCTTATTAAGTAATAGGTGTTGTCGAAACCATACCTTTGAAGTCTGTTACTTGAACAACTGTTACTAGGGTATACAGTTTATTAACAGAGTCCTCATCTTCGTTTCTCTTGCGGGCTAATCGAACACGTACTCTGTAAGGAACATTCCTAACAGAAAGACCATAAAAATTATTCTTCAAATTTCATCATGCCAATTCAAAAGTGCCCTTCTAGGAACACAGATTCCATCCATCTCCTCTTCCATTTCTCTCTCTCCTCCTGCTTCACACCAGACTACCAATTCTACATGGTATATTCAGAGGTACTCCTACTTACTTGATTCCTTTAGACCAGACATGTTTGTTCAATCGAGTGTCAATACGAACATCAGGGGTGCCCATCATTTTTTCTGCAAATTTACGGATTTCCTTGATAGCACGAGGAGCACGGTACTTGAAACCACTACAGGAAAACACCAATAGAGAATCAGAATTAAATGATGCACAGAAATGCTGTCAATTGAACTACTAAAACACTGATGACTAGTAAACATGTGCATAGATTGAAAATTGGCATTGTCGCCTTTCTTGATCAATAAGATCCTTAGATTTATAGCAATAAATAACGAGAAAAATCAATAAAACTTCTAAAACAACCAACAAATCATGAAAAACAAATCTACAAATCTTTGAATCGGTTTTCGAGCTCCGACAGTTCATTCCTATGGCTTCGTTACTTTTCAAGACATAGAAATAATTTCTAGTAGGAATGTGTCTTTGCCCAATAAGATCATAACCTTATTATCAGCTAAACAAAGAAACTAGAAGCAAAACTTACACGCCATGGATTCGCTTATGGATGTTGATTGTGTATTCCCGAGTGACGACTTCGTTGATGGCAGAGCGCCCCTTCTTTTTGTCTGTCTTTTTCACCATCTACATAACGGGAAAAAGTAAAGACTTAGCTATCATTTAACTAGATAAAATCCCAGTAAAATTATTTTTTAAGCCTTGGATGGCTTGGATTATAAGTACGATATTTTCAATCTAACACAAACCTTGGACAAGAAGTCAAAGAGAGAGAAAGAAGGGGCTCGCGTGGCATTGTGGGCAATGGTGCCCAGATCCCACAAAGAAGTGAAATCTTTACACATTCGAGAGTTCTGATTGTTTAGCGAGGGGGGGGGACTAGATTTTTGGGGAGGGAGGTTTGGAAAGTCTTTTTTCAACTGGACTTAATGCCATTGGGCGGGGGGAGGGGGGAGGGGGGGGGAGGAGGGAGGG
>JAAAQI020145757.1:0-11410 GCA_011800005.2 Stichodactyla mertensii
TTCCGAGAATTACGGAATTCCTACATTCGGAAGGGGGAGGGAAAGTGGGGGGAGGTGGGGAGGTGTTGGAGTAGAGCTTGTCCAAATTTTCGGATCGGTATTTGGCGAAACGATGCTAAGTTAAAAGAACGTCTCATCTTATGACTCAAAGATTATAACAATTCTGAAATATTCTCAGCACTAATGTCTAAGACCGACAGTAAACAAAGTAAATATAAAGAAACAATAGTAATATTTTCGGTTTTTCCTGATGTTATGTTTTTTTAAAACACTTTTTTTTTTTTTTTTTTTTTTTTTTTTGCGTTTTTTTCCAACACTGTTCAAGTGCAATTAATTTTTCTAGCCTCCTATATCCAGTCGTCGTTAATGGGCGGAGGCTACCGGTAAAATACGAATGTACGTCCAATGGTCCAAAATCACGTGTCCGTCCATGGTCACGTGGTAAGGGTTCGATGGACCTACGAGGCAAACGATTGGTTCATTTCTTGTTTGGTGGGTTCGCCCCAAAGCCGATCACGCAGCGATCAACCATTCTTTTCCACAATTCTTCTAGCAAGACGGCCGAGTGGAGTGTGATCGTCGCTTTTCCAGCATTTTTTGCTGTATTAGTCGACATTTAACGGACTTGACGATGTATTGTGCTTGAATTTGGACGGTCTTTCTTTTAGAGATTGGGTTGATTGCAAGATAATAGGTCCCTCAATCGCAGTTATCAGATTTTTCTTTGATCTGTAGCGTGATCTTTGATCGCAGGTGAGTTAAAATGGTGATTTAAGGTATAAAAACAGCGAGCCTACCTTTTCTTCTAACGCTGGAATAATACTGCTATATGCTGGTTAAAGCTTGCAAGTTGCCAAAACGTGTAGTCAAAGCAGCTTACGTGCAATTCTAGAATCCTAGTCACGTGTGATTTCTAGGTAAACATGTGAGATATGTCTGTACTTTATATATGCAGTCGTTTCGAAATGCACTTCAAAATATATAAGCTGAACATATTTAACATTTTTTGCACATCGAGCACAAAGTTTGATTGAATGAAGTCTTTCTAAATTTATATTTAAGGTTCATAAGTTAGATTTGATTTGCTAAACTAGTGAATGTAAAGAATAAGTACCTGACGGTACTTTTCTTCGGCCGGTTTTTGCGATCAAAATAGATGGGGGGTCAAGTATTTTACGTGTTGAGTAACTCTCATCTTCAAATTCTATCTAGGCCCATTTGCTTTATGAACTTGATTCCAATTTTTATGCCTATTAGAAATGTGACTATTTTAATCGTTTAGCGTTCTTCTTGCACAATCGCTGAGCTTTTTATCCAGACCGTTTTATTGGTAGCCCAGTACTTTAAATACAAACCGCGCTCCTTGTCAATATACGTTAAAGCTGCAAATTTGAACAGAGTTCCATATAAATATACTGAACAGTAAATAATGTGGAAGTTTTAATGTTTGTAAAGTTGTAGAATCAAAATCGGCTTCGTGGATTGACCATGGATTACAGTAAGAGTAAGCTTCCATGGTCTTCTACCTACATGATTTTCTCGATCACGTAAGCTTATAAACCATCGTGGACTCGCGTTCCCAAAATGATTTTAGGATTTAACAACGTGTTGCATTTTAATACCTCTATGAATAACGTCGTTGTATATTTTTTTATTTTTGTATCGAAAAATAAGAAAAGGTAAAGCCTATATACTTTAGACTGCCGTCCCCTGCCGTCCACTGCCGTCAGATCGATCGTGACACTGCAAAAAAAATCTATTTTTAGACACAGAAATAAATACTTTTTCAATCAAAAATTGACATGCAAAATCTACTTACGTGGTTGGCTGTCGGTAAGTTGTTTTTCCTTTATGCCACAGCTGAGAACTTTTTTCATTGTATTGAAATTGTTTATTCATGGATTTTCAAGATTTTTTCTTCATTTGGTTTGTCTGCACTACCAACTTATGTTGGGCAGTACGTTTATTGACATTTAGATAGGTTACACAAAGAAAAAATTACCATACATAGGGGTTATTGACCAAGCATGAGGTCCGGATAGGGAGATATTGGTTGAGTTATTTTTTCATTGTTGTATACACCAAATTGAAAAAACGTTGTCAGGTTCAAAAAGGTTGAATCATCGAAGGTAAGACCAAAAGGGATAATGGTTAAGCACTCAATAAAGCCCATATTTACTATTATATGCACAGGATATTGTTGCAACTCTCGAGCATTGCTTTGAATTCTCGAAGAAAGCAATTTTCAAGAATTATAGCAATGCACAATGCATATTATGGACCTTACAAACTATTTACCCAGAATCCTCCTCGGTCTTACCTTCGATGATTTAACCTTTTGAACCCAACAACATTTTTTTATATTTGGTGTAGACTGAGCCCACAGAGCTCACAAAAAACCAAGACCAAAATCTCCCCATCTGGATGGAACAAGCTTGGTCAGTAAATGGTTTATTATAAGCATGGCAAACAAGATTATCAAAAGCAACTGTAACTATTGCAGAGAGGTCTTGATGAAAAAATCTAACAACATCACATAATTTTTCTTCTGATGCTGATGACATGGTTGAAATGGGAAAAAATGTTCCCACTTTGTTTTGTGGGAGGCTGTCGGTCCTTTAGTGGCCAATGGATCACTGCATGGTTTATCCCCTGCAGATGTTATTTGTGAGCTGAACATATTTTGTTTTCTCCCTTGCCAATAGAGTTTTCTGGTTAACCATATCCTTACTCCATACACTGTAAACATGAGCTGAGATTTGCATATATACAGTAGATGAGATTAATGTAATGCTCAAGCGCATGATCAAGTGTCTGCAATTAGTATGAAAAGTACTTAACAAATTAAAAAATCTTATTTTGGGCTTGAATTATACACCTCTAGATCTAATTTTGACCCTTTTGAAAAATTTGTCAACATATATGTAAATATGATTTTTTCAGGTTTCAAGATCATTTGGAATGTCTCAACCATACGAAGATCTTGAAGAATTTGATGTTGTCATAATAGGTAATGACATTTTGGTTGAAGTGTAAACAATTTTGTTATAACAATAAGTTTCATATGCCCCAGCACATTCAATGATAATCAATAGATTTTGCTCTAGGCATGCATACATTTTATACCTGATTTCCATCTACAAATTCCACAAATTTCTACGTAAGTCCTTTGTAGTTGGATTAATTTATCTTTGAAAGATATACCAGAAAACTGTGGAGGTAGGGCAGCTTAAGTCCCCAATGATTTTATGGCCATTTTCAATTGACTAGTTGATGTTGCATATGAATTTGTGTCACAAAACAACCAAAAATGAAACTTCAGATCTTTTACACAAAAGGATTTTATTCATGTTACTCAGGTGTTACTGTATTCAAAAAGTTGAAATTTTAGTTCCCCCAATCCAAAATTTGCTTTGTAGTTGGATTACAGTCCCAGTGTATTGTATTGTAGAGACTGGCTAATTGTCTAATTAAGCAAAGGCAAAGCAAATTAAATCAAAAGCTTTCTTTTTGAAAATGCAGCTATGAGTAACAATCAATGCTAATTATATCATTTTTTCCTATGGACATATGTTATCACTGTGATGAGCCATTACACCTGTGTAATACTCAAACTACTCGGACTATGTAATACTGTACTATTTTTTAGGGAATGGACCAAATGCTTTGTCTCTGTCATACATGTTGGCAGGAAACTGGCCATATTACATACCAAACAAGCATCCTGATCCCATCTTGAATCAGAAACTGTGTGAGGATATTTCCAAATCTCTTGTGGAACAGGTACACCAAACAGGAAATAAATGTTGTTTAGATGCCACAGAATTACAGTCCACTTCACAATAACTTTTGATGAGTGTGTTCCAAAGTTTGTTTGGAATTTTCAAAGTTCAAGTCATACTTTGGAAGTTTACAACAAAATTCATTGATGAACTTTGAACTTATTTCCCACCAAACTTTGATAATTTGTTGAAATCAACTTCAAGTTTAACACTGAATAGACCCTTATCACACTAGTGTGACATACGATACATGATTCATTGGAAAAAGAAGTTCACTATGAGATTGGTCACATTGATTATACTGTAGTAAAACTGCAAAGTTTCATAAAGATTGGCCTCAAACTGACAAAGAAATGGATTTTTGAAAGTAAGCATTTTTACAAAGAAATGTACTGTGGACAGGCATCACATGCCCAGTGGGCCTCATTATGGGGCTAGACACGCACATTTCTTTGTAAAAATTTCACAAAAATGCTTACTTTTAATAATTCATATCATCAGTTTAATGGCAATCTTTACAAACTTTGCAGTTTTACTATTTTCAATGTGACAAATTTGATAGTTAACTCCTTTTCTGATAAATCAAATGTTCTATAATGTCATGCTAGCGTGATAATGGTCTATGAGCTGCTCCACCAAAGGGCAGTGCTTTGCCTAAGGATGGCTTTGAGGAGAAAAACAAGTAGAATTTGCAAAAAGGACTGAATATCTAATGAATTACTGAACTTGCACGGCAAGTAAATTTGAATTTCACCAACCAAGTTCATTGTGAACTTCCAAGGTACAACTTGATCATGAGCTACAGAACTTCTGAATAGACTAAGAACACACTCATCAAAAGTTATGCGAAACACACTGTAATTCACTGTGAAAATGTTAGAAAATCCAGAGTCTAGAGATTTTGTGCTTTTCATTGGCTTCATATTGCATGCCATGAAACAACTAAAGATGCATTGTCTAATTGCACTTTTTCTTACAAACTAGTAGATATCACTGGAGCAGAAAAGTGAGAACAAAAGCAACATTAACCTTTAGTGATCTTTTGCTAAAGTGAATTCTTAGTTAGGCAATAAGTAAATAGATGATAACTTATTACTATTATGCTCTAAATAGTTAGTGGTGGTGGTTCACTGATATATGAAATCCACTCTACATCAGGAATTAATCAAATTTGGATCTGCCCAGTGAGAGTTCCCCCCCCCCCCCCCCCCCCAAGGTTATTAAGGCTGTCTAAGTAATAAAAACATAAATGCCCCCTCAAGGTATTATCATGGATTTACTATTGTTAGGTTTATAAATTTGGTTAAGAATATTAGTCTTTTGTAATTTCAGGATTTGGATTACTTAAGTGAAGGTCTTGAAGGAAGATCTTTCAATCCTGTGGCCCTTCTCTTTGACCAACTTCAGCGACCAAACACTGATCTAGGATGGGAGCAAAGTTCTTGTCTCAAATGGCTTTACAACCCTCATCATTGTGTCAAGCACTTAGTCTTTGGCTTTGGACCTCCAGGGGGGAGCTGGCACAACATGCATGTGTCTCAGTTGACGCTCAGTCTTAACAACTGGCTGGAGCTACCAGGGTTGGAATTTCAGGACTGGTTAAGAGAGCATAGGCATGAAACTGTGCGAAAGCCTTGTGCACTGGTAAAGAATAATGTTGCAAGTCCTGGAAACAGTTACGACCGTGCAACTACAAGCCATATTGCTGAATATTACAAGGACTATGCAGATAGAATGAATTTGTCAGACTTTATGTCAAATAATTCCAAAGTCTTATCAGTCAAACATGGAAGTGATGGAATGTGGGAGATACATGGAGTGAAAGGCAATTACCCAGACGAACTTAGTTCATTTGTAGTTCATTCACACAATGTTGTTCTGGCAACTGGTAACAGTGTTCCAAAGACTCTTGGAATTCCTGGTGAGTGGCACAAGTTTGTTTACCACCAAATGGAAGATCTGGAAAACCTCTTTGGAGACCTGGAAATGGTAGAATCACAGCCAGATCCATGCTTGGTAGTTGGGGCAGGGCTTTCAGCAGGAGATGCTGTCATTGCTCTTTTATCTAAGGGAATCCCAGTCATACATTCTGTTCGCAGGAGCATTAATGACAAAAATATAATTTTCAATAATCTGACACCAACCGTCTATCCTGAGTACAGTCTTATTTATGAAATGATGAAAGGAACCCATGATAAAGCTTTGGATGGCTCTTATGAATGTTTTGCCAAAACTAATCTGGTAGAAATCCGAAAAAACAGAGAATGTGTATTAAGGAAAGCTGATGGTACCTTACTTAAGAAAAAGGTTTCTTATGTATTTATTCTTATTGGCGCAAGTCCAGATATATCATTCCTAAATGGTGTCAATTTACTAGGGATGGAGAAAACAATTCCACTGGACAGCAAGAAAAATCCCATAGACATAAACCCTTTCACTTATGAATGCAACAGTGAACCAGGACTTTATGCGCTGGGTCCATTGGTGGGGGATAATTTTGTTCGGTTTGGTATGGGTGGAGGACTAGGCATAGTAAACCACTTATTCAGAGAGGATGAAGTCCATTAAGGTAGCTTAACTCAAACCCTAGAGTGCACGCTATGTATCTTTAAGACAAACCATAAAAGTATTATGTACAGTAACTGCCTTTACTTTATAACAAATAGCAGATATCATTCAGGCAGAATGGTGACAACAAAAGAAACATACCTCTAGCGATTTTTGTGTGTTGTATGCACAAGTGAATTTGAAGTTAGTCAATAACAAAAAAGTTGATAACTAAATGCTATTACACTCTAAACAGTTAGTATTAATTGTTTCATAGATATATGGCATGCACTCTAGTACTCTATATAGTAATTTTATTCCACACAAAAATCTGATACATATTAATCAAACAAATGGAACCTTTCAAATCATTACTAATATTCTGTACTTTATATTTTTCTCTTTTTTTTTTTGTATATTTTTGTTTTTTCACTGTTTATTTTGGAAGAAGCTAAGAATTCTGTGGTGAAAATGATATTTATATACATCTGTTTTATATTATTTTGGTTTTGTATCTTGAATGCATTTCTCTACTTTTTCTTATACATTTTGAGAGGGCAAGTTAAGCCTGTCAATAAAATCATTTTGTAAATAGCAACTCTTGATCACTTTTTTACCACATTTTGAAACTACATGAACTCTTTGCTTTTATTTTGGATATAATTTATCTTTAATGCTCATTCTTTTAAACCTTCAACTTAATTAATATGTATTTCAATGGTATACTTAACACTTATTTACTGGGACCTTGGGAAAGCAGTATGTTTTGTGGTCCCTAGACCCCTGATGTTTCCCAAAGTGGAGCTGAAGGAAACATCAGCAGTTGAGGGACCACAAAACATACTGCTTTCCCAAGGTCCCAGTAAAATAAGTGCTTATTATCATACCAAGTGTGAAAGAGAACAAAAAAAATAGAGAAAGAATGAATTTTGCAAATGCGCACGCTAATGTGGTGGATTCTGGTTTCCGGTTTTGATATTTTTTCAGTCACGTGACTTCTGGTTTTGTTATTCCCGGTCCATAACATATTATTGCCCTCCCAGACTGGTTGCCAGGGAGACAGTCGAATTTCTTCACGTTCACATGATACACTCTTGACCAATAGAAATTGAGTTAAATTGAACTTTGACACTTGGTATATAATAAGTTGCCATAACACACTTGCATGGATAAATCCAATTCGGAAAATGTTGTCTTTGGCCAGCCTCAAGCCTACATGACTGGGCCAAAAGGGAGTACAGTTAGAAATCATTTATGCGCAGCTAACTGCATATTTGGTTAGATATAGTATGGACCTTGCTTGCATGATTCATGAAGGCTTGAGTCTAGTCAAGGACATTGTTTTTTGAATTGATGGTATAATCAAAATTAACACATATATACTTAATTATAACAAATGCAAATGGCAATATCACCTGTGTCATTCTTGCATGGTGGTTTATCTTGATCTAAACGTTAGACATTGCATTAGGACTGTAGTATGAAAAGTACCAATCTTTCTATAGCATTGCAAAGCTCAAGTTATATTCATGCTTACTTGAACAAAAAGCCATAGAGCATTTAAAACTGACAAATAATACCATGCAACACTAAATCTAATAAGAAGTCCATTAATACACACATAAGCATCAAGAAAAAGACCCCTGAGCTAAGCACACCCGATTAGAATATAGCTGTAGCATGTAGTAGATATTTATTGAGAATTGCTTGATATGCAATTTTATTTAACCTAGTTCATAAATATGAACTTACTGCCTTACCAAGTTAGAATTAAGATTAAAAATTTAGATACTGTGGGAGCAAGTGTAGTGGCACTAATTAGTTGGTTAGTGTGCTGCCTGCTAAGTAGGAGGTCTGTAGTTCGATCCTCTGTAAACTCACACACTACTACTTCTCTCTTATCCGTGTAGCTTAAGCTTTAAATATCCTTTAAGACAGAGAACTGATGGGGTAAAGTGTGCATTGTTTGCCTTCATTGATACCAGCCTCATAGCTGAAGGAACTACGGAAAGATGTTATATAAAAGTTATTTTACCTTTAGATTTTGTTTCACAGCTTAAATGTTATTTAATGCTTGGTCCATTATTTATTCAATAATGGGTCAAGCATTAGTTCCTCAAATAGTTAACTTACCCAGTAGTAATTGATCCCCAGTAGCAGTGCTGCTAGTTATATATTTTAGTTTATTAATGTATCTAGTACATGTAATGCAGATATATTGATCCGTTAATAAATTAATTCATTGCTAAGACATTTAGGATCAAATACTGTTAGAATTGTTTCACAAAGTATTAGATGAAAAGAACATAAACAATGACAATTAACTGTAAATGTTTAAAACTTATAGACCCAGTGGCCCCCATCCAAAAAATTGGCAGGTTCGCCACCACCACCTGCAGCACATTTATAGAGCCTGTAACAAAGGGATACAAACTTTATGTACAACAATTTATAGTAAGTAGTTCTAACACAACTCAATTATTTCATGTGTTTATTGTATTATTATAAAGGAAATGAATACAACTTTCCTTTTACCAAATCACTGTTGTATTAGTCAAGATGGTCTTTGTATTACTGATTTTTTTGTTAGAAAAACACTTCAAATGTAACATGCATACAAAAAAGTTAATGGCATTATTTTATTAATTACTTGTCGTGGTAAACTTGCACATCAATGACAATTTTTCTTATTTTTGACCACTTTTGGACATTAAAACATGGATTTGTCACAACTTGTCTCTGTTGTTACTGAATATTATGGCATTCTAGCTAAGAGGCCACCCACAATCAGTGTTTGTACCAATTATGAGGTGCAAGTACTCCTGAGTCACTCGTAGAGTACAAACACCAAAATCATGCAACATGAATATATAGTGCTAAATAGTGTTAAATTATATGCTAATTCTATTGTTTTCTATTGTTTAGTGCTTTTTAGTACTATATTAAATAGTGCAAAGTATTGCATGCTTTTAGTGTTTGTACTCTATTTTCAATGGAACATTTCTTGCATTAAATTGCAATTAGCTTCACATGAAACAGCAGTGTTCTGGAAGAGGCCAATGTCACAAGCTTTAAAAACAATCAGGAACCAACGTCACTGGGTTGGCCATGTTGTGCTCATACCCAGTGTCCAGAATTCCTAAGAAAGTCTTTTACAGTGAACTGACCAGCAGGAAGCAAAATCAAGCTACTTGCAAACAAAAGTGTTTCAAAGACAACTTGAAGCACCATGAGACAATTATTTTTCCATTAACGTACATTGAGGACTGGAAGGAAAGGGCCAGCAACAGACCTGACCCTTATGCACCATTCTTACTGGTGCATAAAGAGCACAGTGGAGCAACATGAAGAAACACCATGAGAGACTAAACATCAAGGAAAATGAGGCAACAGCCAGTTATCCTAGGTTCATCCTCAACAGAGTTCAGGTGTCCCACCTGTCTACACTTTCTTTCAAGAATCAGACTCCATAGTCACAGACCCATAACCAATGAACACTGACCAAAGTCACATCATGAACCCTTTTTTAATTGAATAAACATGGTACAAGAGACATCTTACTAGAGAGATTGCAACATGCTTAGCTTGCTGCATGAAGTTCCCTATTGGATTTGTTTTCCATACACTTGTCAAATACACAACATTTAATCAAGGCTGCAAGGTGCACATCTGAAAAACCTTTGGAACGGTAGTATCATCATGTATGGGAATCCTCAGGGGAACTTATTCAAATGCAAATTTTCCGTATGCAAATTGATTCCGATGATTATTTGTGTATACCTCATTCTATATAATATTACACAGTCATTATATTCATAATTTTGTCAAATCCTAATGACCTAATACTTTAAATACCAGAAAAAAAGGAGTCCAACCAAGCGAAATCACTTCATGGCGTACTGGTTAGGTTTAGGGTTAGTGGTTGGGATGGCGTATATTAAGGGTTCGCTGGTTCGATTCTTGCCAGGACCACTTATTTTTTTATTAAGTGAGGACAACCAAAATCCTCAAAAAATTCAAAGTTTCCACTCTGGTGTTTGGAAACCCACTCCCACTCGGGTGTTTGGAAACCCACTCCCACTCGGGTGTTCGGAAACCTATGATACACTTGGTTAACCCATACACGATGATAGTACCTTTGGAACTACTGTGCAGCTTTGATTGGGTGATTTGTGCAACTAACATTACTGAAGCAGTGCACGGAAAGAAGGGCATAGTCATTTTTTCACAGCTGGAAAAATGGTAAAAAAATTAACATTGTTAATTAACACAATTCCAATTCAATCCAGGCTGATTTCTATAGCTGCACAAGCCTATGAAGCAAATCTAGATTGCTTAATAGCTTAAGGGATATGGATATATCAAAATTAATGCAAACCAACATGTATATACTGTCAGCTACTTCAAAAAAGGTTTATGGGGTGCTGGTGATCAGTGGCTGCACAACCAAAAGCAACTTTGGAGCAATAAGAATCTCTTCATGATAAAAAATAAACATTTAAGGTCTGCTGCTAACTATTGTGTACTATTTTTTCACAGGTTAAATAAAATCACTCTACCATTCAGCAAAGAACTTCAGCAGGCATTGTTTAGGTATTATTAATTAATTGCCAAATCACCATTTGCCATTAGTCCCTAGAGAAAGTATTCACAAAAACAGACCATAAATGTGCATTGCAAAGCTTTTATCAAAACAGTTTCCTACATTTTCCAAACCCTACAATTTTTTTAAAATTCTATCTAGGTTGCTAGGAAATAGAAAGGCTAGAAAGGAATCTCCAGAGAACATTTTGTAATTTTCTCAATTCTGATAAGAACCATCAGCAATTAATTGAATTTCTAAGAAGCATATTGGTTTTTATTATATCTACATCTACTGGATATGAGCAACCACACACTCTGATTGGTTCCTCTACTACTAGGATATCAGCTCATATTCTGTGAGTAGAGAAGTAAACAAAATGGTGGAGCGTTTCGCCGACATTATTTCACTTTTTAAACTTAAAAATAATTAAAATTCTATATTTCTCACAATTCAGTGGATGTGGATATAATAAAACAATTATTCCACTCAATCTCGT
>JAAAQI020145768.1:0-11406 GCA_011800005.2 Stichodactyla mertensii
ACCCCCCCTTTCAGCCAAATAAAGATTTATTGTATTAAAGAAAAGGGGTTAAAAGAAAAAGAGCCATTGTTTCAGTCAAGCCCCCCCCCCCCCCTATATTTTTGGCTGGATCTGTCCCTGGGTATGTATAAAAAACATTGAGTACTTTATTAGAGTATAATAAGATTTATAAAAATCAAAGTGCTTGTTCACGCATGTGATTCCAGTATTGGCAAGGGTGCAATTAACACTAAGACTTCCTGTAGTAAATTATCTTCTTGTAATTTACATGATAATGGTGTCGTTGATCAGTGAATCGTTAGTGAATCATTAGGAAAGAATCTGGCAAGTCATTACGTATCTGCTTGAATGCTGAGTAGATATGATCCAACTCTTGGATAATATTTGTGCCTCGTGAACGCACTAGTTTAAGTGACATGACTACGTCAGAAAAGTTTTGACTCAGCTAACTAAATGAAAATCCATTTTTAAGTAGTCAGTATTACGTACGAATTATTCACCGGTATTTATCTGAAACCTATATTTCGTATTTCCCGATTCTATCACTGTGCATATAGCTTTCCGTCATATTCACATTTCCACCCGAGGGGTTATTCGGCAAAACGAAAAGATATATATTTTTAAAAAAATCAAAATCAAAAGAGACCGTATTTCACCTGTACCCAACGATTTGCCTATACAAGCGGCCGAAGGTACTGCGTTGTAATTATATACATAAATTATATACATCTGTTATCATGCTGTTGAAGTTGTACCTAATATAAAATGCTGTGCTGAAATTAAGCCAATATTTAGTTGTCTTTTTTAATTCAAATTTTTGGTGCGTCAGAAAAAAAGCAACAGTTTGATTGTTTCATCATTCTCAAGCGCATCTTTTGTGGACGTTGTCACATCTTTCTAGTAAAATTTTAGTTGCACGTTTGAAGTAAGCGATTAAGCGTGGTCGATAAGGTAAAGCACCGAGCATCCAAACTTACAGAAACTACAAAATATATAATAACCAATAAAAGGAAATCTGTAACACCGTGAAAAAAAGAGAAATATACTTAACGTTTCGAGCTTTCGCCCTTCGTCGGACGAAGGGCGAAACGTCAGTAAAGTTAAGTATATTTCTCTTTTTTCACGGTGTTACAGATTTCCTTTTATTGGTTATTGTATTTATTACACACCGACGCAGCCTATACTAGTTTACTCGCTAGTTTCCATTTACGAAATATATAGTTTTGTCACTTGAATCATCAAGGTGTTTCTGAAAGGACCATGTCTGCATTGCTACGATAGAAACTTTTATAGTTATTTCGTTAAGGTGGTATGGTTTAGGCATTGTATCTAAAGCGTCGACTACTTTGGGAATTTTTGCGGTCTTTTGGTAAGTCAGTTAACATATTTTAAGTTCGCATAAAATGTGGTGTTCAAACCCAAGCTCATCACGCCATTACGTTATTGTTTCATTGAAAGAAGCTAACTACTGAATAGTTGTGGTTATGCTGTACTTATTTCTATTTCATCATCTCCAGCCTTCCCCTAGTTTTTCGATTTCTGAGCAATAAGTAAGTTCAATCAATTTCCTTGTCAGTATAAATCAAATCATGATACTATGGTCATATGCTAAGACCTCATTGATTTTGAAGTTTCAGTTAGGGTTATTATTATTATTATTATTATTTTATTTATTTATTTATTTTTTATTTTTTTATTTTTTTTTGTCGTTTAGTCTTGGAGGCCATAAACCCAGTAGTCAATGGCTTCCAGTACCTATTCCACATCTTGAATGAAAAAAACTAAAGACACCCAACCCAGTATCATGCGTGAGGAAAGTAATCTCTGAAAAACCCTCATTGCAAAATTGAAAGCCGATACATCATTCTCAGAATCAGTATGAAACAGGAGATTGTCAAAACAAACTACAAAACATCTCTAACGGTAATTTAGCAGCGAATTGATCAATATAATTCACTACTTTATAATCGCACGGTGATCAAGAGTTTCATTAATTACCAAGCCGATGAACCAGAGGAGATAAGTCGTATATAATCAAACTACAATGATGTAGTACTACAATCTAATCAAAGTCTCAATCTAACAGACTTTGTTAAGTACTTTTCTTTATTGCAAAATACTCATCTATCTACAAGTTCAGTTCTCGATATTAATCTTCAATTTAGTCTATTTACACATTCTTAAATTTGTATCTGGCACTTGTTATTTTATTATAATAACCCTAATATTAATAGCTGTCGTACAATTACTCATATTTAAGTCAGGAGAAAACATTTTCCGTTAAAGCTGTTTCCATGTCGTTGCTTTCAGTGTCCTTTCGCTTAAAGCATGAATTATTTCGGTTTTGGTCGGCTACAGCTTCAGATAAGAGAGTCTCGATATGGAATCCTTTATTCTCTTTCACAGCTTTGGTTTTATTTGGTATACGTGTTAGCGCGGGGCATGTTCTGTACAGTGCTGCACTGAGTGCCCCTGTAGATGGCGCTCCAGCCTTAGTGTAACTAAATTTTGCGTCGATTTTTGGTGCAAGCCCTCTTTCCTTTTCACTGTTCTTCAGTTTGATGTTCTCTGCGCTGGTCCTTTTTTTGTTTGCTCGCTTGCGTCTGTACTCTCCCTTGCTGAAGTCTTCATAATTTGACGGATTGATAGCCCAGAAATGGCCCTTCCCATTCGGACTGCGGCCAACCTTTATAAAGCACTCGTTGAGGCTCAAGTTATGACGGATGCTATTTCTCCAGCCTGGCCCCTTGTTTCGGAAGTACGGATAGTTGGTAAGAATGTAATTGTAGATGTCGCTCAGAACCAGCTTTTTTTGAGGTGTGCTAAGAATAGCTTTACCGATTAAGCCGATGTAGGACTGGCTTGGTTTTTCCTCTTCTATGGGATGATAACCAAACATACCTGGAATTGGTGCAGCTTGCAGGAAAGACCCCATCTGCTGGACAACACCTTTAACATCGAGTAACGGCATGACTTCATACTCCTGGCCAAAGAAACGTTGGGCAGGGCCGACAAGCGAGGGATACGAAAGATAAGGATAGCTGGAGTGTAGAGATTGAGGACAAGCAAATGTTGGAGCCGTATAAATTCCAGATGAAAAAGGAATTTTCTCCGAACTTGATATTTGGAATGGCGAAAAAGCTGAACTTTTATCTCTTGAAGTTAGTATACTTTCAGAAGTCATGGTGTTTCTTCAAGATCTTCGGAAAAATTCTCGAAGCTACGCGTTTCAAATGCTCTTCCAACGAAATCTGAAGCTAAATAAGCTGCAGAGAGACCACGGACAAAGACTAATATTACTTTAGAAGAAAAATGCTCTTAACTATTGGCTCTCTGAAATCTTATTGTTCTCCAAAACAATATAGTTATACTTGGTCTTTGTGTTTGGCTTATGAAAAGATACTATTGTTTTGGCTATTTTTACTCTCGATATCATCCGTTTGACTCTTGAGGCTTTCATATACCATTTCCTTAGCCTTTTAAAACCCTTTGGCTCTCGAGTTTGAGGTTTTAATGCTTTTATTGACTGGTGATGTTTAAAAATTGGATAAATTTGTCTTGTTTATTTGTCTAGCGTTGTCAACCAATAGCTTATTATTTTCAATTAACATCCCACGCCTTCGTCGTTAACTATTGTCAATCATGTTTGTACTAAACCTTTAGTAAATTCATCTTTGAAGAATGTTCTACCAAAAGAGAAAATTTAAGGAGCTCCATATGATGCTGAGTTGTAGAAAATTTGACATCTTCAACTGGCGGTAACTGTACCATCAGCATTGAGATGAGAGGGCTTAATACTGAAGTGAAAAAGACTTGAAATGGTTATAAGTAGCGTAATCCATATACAATAAACAAACTAGTCCAAATCACTTTTAAATTCAATCATGAGAGCACTGGAAAACGTTAATAACAATACGACACAAGAAACAAAAGAAAAAAACAGCTTCAGAAGTGTCTTCTAACCACAAGAAATAAAGTTCAGAGAATCGAATAGCTTATTGGAATACAAGCAACCATTCAATAAGAAATGTCAGATGACATTAAGAGCGTAGGGTTGAGAAAAAAACCACGTGAAAAGAATTTAATAAAGCCACCCCCACCATTCAGTTACTATCATTTAGTTATTAAGCACTGTTTGTTGTTCATTGTAATAATGACGTGTTAATACATGTTATTTACTGCTAATGGCACAGGCAGAGCTAGGGGCGTGTTTTTTTATCAACCTTAAACAAAGCAATTAGTTTTTGTTTATGTAGTGAATTTGTGAAAACTGTAAAGAAAAGATCTTGGTTTATCATGTTTGATTCTAAAACAATTTATTAATGCAAAGCTCATTAAAGTATTTTAAAAAAATATTTGTGTGGGCAATGAATTTGTTTGATTTGACATAACCTAGTTGGCTTAAAAGTTAAAATTTCATTGGTTAAATTTGCAGTTTTTACGCAGCAGCGAGCGAGTTATGTTTATTTAATTGAATTAGAAATTATCGTCAGTCCAAATTTTCATTGAGTTTTATTATTCGATTATGGATTACTTCTCGTTCCACTGAAGAAATCGTTTTTTTAGAAACACAGAGTTCTTCTGTAACCAGAGCACAAACACCTACTCATGAGCACCCCTGAGAAGTAACCTGAATCCTGGACTTCCTATTACCTACAATAATACAATTCACTTAGCAACGGCTTGAAATCTGTGTAAAACCAATACTGATCTCTATAATCTTCGACAGAATAAGATAAAATCTGTGAAAATCTTGAAAAGTTATATCAATTA
This sequence comes from Stichodactyla mertensii, assembly GCA_011800005.2. NCBI lineage: Eukaryota > Metazoa > Cnidaria > Anthozoa > Actiniaria > Stichodactylidae > Stichodactyla > Stichodactyla mertensii. The sequence continues at coordinate 4,774 of JAAAQI020145768.1, forward strand.
CTAATATTGTATCACACTGTGTACAACTTACTCAGACAACTCGATGCTTTTCGAATTTTGTTTTTGTTCCGTCTTCTGAATGGTAGGCTAATAGGCAATAATAATAATAGTAATAATAATAATAATAATAATTTTAAAAATTGGAATCAAATGATTTGAAAAGAAAGAGAGACTTTCATGCAGCCGAGAGAATTCTAGAATCATAAGATATTGAATATTGATATCATATGGCTGTACCGTGTTATGACTTAACTAAAAAGCCTTAGACATTTTTTAGAACGATTGTTGATGCTTTCATCAGGGAATCAAGGTATTATTTGCCAATCTTTAAAAAAGTTATTATTTTTGCCCGTCTTTAAAAAAGAAATTATACTATTAAAATTACCACATACATTTTATATTTATGAAATACAACAGCATATATTTGAGATAATCAAATCCCTATTACAGTAATTCGACATTAAGTCAATCATTTTGGCCTATTGTCTATCAGTGTTCAAACATTTTTAGTTATAGTATGGCGCACGCGAACACTCACACTATTCAAAACATATATTAAGTCACTGACAAATTAGGATGCTAGTCTTTTAAAAAGACCAACTACATGCATACACTTTTTTCGGGACTGGACATTTACTAGATAAAAATTTGGGTTTGAATCATGCTTATCATCATCTCCTCTTACTCTGATAGATAACAACTATTTGTATATTTGATAACCGCAATATTCATTTAAGATATTACAGTATTTCTCTGCCAAAGCTTATGCAAGCCCTTAATCCATGGTTTTGCATATCCCACTTAAAAAAACTGAGATGCATCCCTATTACAACGAAATTAGAATTGAAAGGCTTGAGGTGCACCATACGCATGCATTTCATAATACTAGTATTATGTTCCTTAATAAACTGTTCCATACTCAGTAATCTTATAAAGTCAATGTCATTAACGTTGTCCATCGAAAAAAAGTCATTTAGACTACAAGTATTATTACGTGATACTCGTTCTAAATGCTAGTTAAAGGAAATCATTTTGTACGTAGAGTTTATATTTATTATTCCCCGTTAACTACTTATAACAATACAGGGTGAATTTGAGTTTTTATCCTTTTAAACGTATAAAAAAATCACGTGGTATTTCTTTTAGTCTAAGTGTTTTTTTTTTTGTGGACAACGTTAATAAATTGAATGTATACATTGTAGCCGTCTAGCACCTGAAAGCAAGTGGCAAGAAATTCAGAGATTTACTCAGCAACTGGTGTCACTGGCCACTGGAACTTGAAATTGTCCTTGGCGTTTTTTGAATCGTTATTATTCACAGGGTTCGTACAGCTTTGGCTGACAAGATTTCCAAAACTCAAATTTCCATAACCACAATTCGATTTTCTTAAAAACAAGTCAATAGACTTAAAGGACTTTTTTAATATTTGTCATAGTGAATAGTTAGGAACATGCTTTGTGCAAAAAAACGAATTTCGCCGCTTTTGTGCTCGTTTGCAGGCATCTGGACGCTCGTGCCCAGGGGTGGCATTAACTCTGAAGCTTAAGACCAGAAAAAGAAAGCGATAGCGCCGCCTTTTCAAAAGATTGACGGCTTATGATTTATGTTTCCTGCATGCTCTTGAAAATTAAATATAAAGAGATAATAAAGAGAATCGCTTTTCAACCAAAATATTTGTTCTAGAAAATAGGGCTTAACCACGCATCCTTACTCGTAAAAACTAAAAACCCATTTGTAGTTACGAACGCCCGACTTGCTCTCCCAGGTACTGTCCACCAACCTTCTTATGATTGTGCACTAAGCCTAATGTGGGATTCTTGAATTAAACGCTAAGACTCTCAAATTGATTCAATGTTTGATTTCCGAGCCTAAAGATTTTAAAAGTGTCAAAATTTACTCCTACTTTATTTGCTTATTCTTTCAAATGCTTCAAAGGGAAAAAAGGTAACGGTTTCTAAGTGCCGAACAATAGAACTCACACCTGTTATTTTCTGGCCACAGATTTGAAAACAATACCTGAAAGTTTTTACCTCCCTTTTTAAAGGATTCTGAGAGATTTAATAGTTTCTTTTTAAACTACTATCAAAAAGGGCAGACCACGAGTAACACCAGATGACTCTTCTATTGTTCCTAGCTAAACTCCCTAAATCCCTCACATCTAGATTTTGACACTAAATTAAAACCAGTTAAACCTAATTTAAGCTTTTGAAAATTTTACACGGAAAGTCTGTTGGCGAAATGTGCTTCTAACACGTGTAAAAGATTAAGGTTATGGACAAGTAGACACCACTTAAAAGTGCGCGCGGCAGTCCATCATGTCTCATGGGTTTATCACTTGAATTCCACGTTTTCGTTGCTGATATTCCAATATTCTTTTCTGCTCTCGGGATTATATCTTACGTGACCTAAAATAAAGCTTGGGGTGAACTAGATGTAAGTCAAAGATAACATTAATATATAATATTGCGACGACTTCTGGCAGAAATGGTACGCCTTTATTTGTCTGTTTCCACTGTGAACGATAAATTCAATTCAAGAACACGCATAAAATAATGCGACAGTTTTCGGGCATTAGAAAATTAGAATTCATATGACAGAATGAGTCTGAAACGACGGCAATGTGTCGATGACGTTTGAAAAGGGATGTGCATTTTTTACCCACTGATAATTTTTTAGAGGGTGGGGGTGTTCTTGCTCTGTAACCGATTATGAATCAACTTTTAATTCGCGTTCATCATAAAGTGATGCAAACAGTTAATTCTAATGACAATTCTACTTTTATCCTATCTCAAAGGTTTTGTTGCTAAGGTGCAATTACCAATGAAGAGAAAAGACTAGAAAAGAAGAGGACTTGAGAGTCAAGATAAAGAGCCACACCAATTTGATTACATTGCTCTCAACCCTCCGTCCCAAGATGCAGAGCAGAGCATTGTGGGAAATTTAGGAGTTGGAAATCAAGACTTTCAGTGATATTATTTTTTTGTCGTGGGCTCCTGTTGTTAGTACACCTTTTTAAAATCGAAATTAGTCATTCTCTACTGAAACTAACTGAGAACTTGATTATCGGCACCTGTTTAATAAACAATTCAGTTTTATACCTCAAATTACAGTGTTCATGATTAAAAGCCACGAGTCAAAACACCTTTTTGAATGAAAATTGTCTCATAACTTTCAAATAAAGCTAACATATTAAAGAAAAGCTAAACTGAGTCGGAAATCATTTTTAGTTTGAAAAATCACTCTAAATAGCAGCTCGCAGGTTCAAGCTAGCAAATGTGGAGGCTTTACACTGAAACTTTCCAGATGAAAAATTTGATAATATCCAAATAATATCATAAAAGTGTGAATTACAAATTAAACTTCAGATAAAGAAGTATCCCTTAAATACTTCCAAGGTTAGTTGTTTTTCTACGAAGTAACTTTTTAAATAGATTACGACTCACCAGCAACTGTCCTGATGCCAAAGCAGCAACAACGAATTAAGTACAGTAGCACAAACAAGCTGCATGGAAGTACATTCCAACATGAAATATTAACCAATAAGATTTACGCATCGGCTTTTGATTGACATTTGTGGAAATGCATCAAAAATTAACTTAAAATTAACTTGGTGGTCAAAGTAGGGAAAATTTTTTGGTTCTTTCCTTGACAGTCGGAATGAATTCTATATTTTAAAATGTAATGTTTGATCACTAAAACCGGGCTTCGTTTGCGTGTGGTATTGTTGACGGGCTTCCTGTGGCTACCCGTCATGCAGCTCGGTAGGTTACCGGCAAAATCCAAGTAGAAAGAGACACGTACTTCAAAGATTGCTTTGAGAAATATCGAATAAATTAAATCAAAAAGTCTTCTTTTGCTTTGCTGAATCTCCTCTTTGACAGTGATCTCTAGATCTTTACCGATCTTAGAGAAATCAAAGATTCCTAAATGGTAATGACAAGATCAAGAAAGTCTCTTGAACCACGCTCTGAAGAGAACAACATAGATACTTTACAATCCCTCCCCAAAACAGAAGTTCAACCAAATGGAAAGCCAGAAGATGTAGACAAAATGGACTTCAAAATACCTAGCAGTGATCGAACAAGTATATCCATTCTGTTGTTCTTGTACGTCTTACAAGGTATTCCCCTTGGATTAGCAGGATCGATTCCATTTCTTCTTGCAAAGAAAGTTGGCTATAAACAGCAAGCCATGTTCAGCTTTGTGTACTGGCCTTATAGTGTGAAACTCCTGTGGGCTCCTATCGTAGATGCAGCATATTTTTCAAAGATTGGCAGGAGAAAAACTTGGCTTGTCCCTGTTCAATATTTGATAGGAATTTTTATGCTTGTGTTGTCAAAGGTACATCAATTTGATGATTTTCATTAAAATATCAACGTGCAAAGCGGCGTTTTCGCTGCCGTCAATAAAAAAAAACCGGTCAGTACCTTTTATATTTTTGACTGACGGCAGTGAAAAAGCAAATTCCAACGAACAACTTACAACTTCGGTGTCCGCGAAATTATGAAAATCGCAGTAAGTCTACATACAGTATACTACATGTACAAGTATGAATGTCAGAGAAATGATGCAGAGGCGGATCCAGGGAGGGGCAAAGGGGGGCTTAGCCCCCCCTTTCAGCCATATATAGTTATGGTTTTATTTGATCAAAGTAATGGATTTACAGTAAAATGAGCCATTTTTTTCAGTCAAGCCGCCCTATATTTTTGGCTGGATCCGTCCCTGTGATGAGGTTGCACTCAGTGTTACCAGGGCAACAGTAGTGATGAAATCTGTACTCAATTTTTCTTAATGTTGGTGTCCAGTTTTATTGCTGTCAAAGACTGTTTACTTTTGCTGCTACATTAGGCAGATTTCCTTGCAACTTCTCTTGCAATTTTGTTGCACAAACTGTACAAGACATTGCCTAGTGTAACAGACCAAAACTGTCTCTCTGAGTTCTACTTCTTGCAATGATTGTGGCAACAAAAATTGTGAAACAAGTTGCAAAGAAAATTGCCTTGTGCAACATAACCTTGAGTGTCTTGTGAATATACTGCTTCACACTAATTGGAACATAATTGATCACACACAGCAACACCACCTGCAATAATCTATACATACTCTTTCAGATCTGTACAGATATGCCATTGATGATGATTTGTTTAACAACTCATTTAAAATGTTTGCATGTATCTTTTACAGAAAATCAGCTACTTGTTAGGAGAGGCAGATGGTTCAACTCCAAATGTCTTCACACTAACTGTAATATTCTTTTGTCTTAACTTCCTTACTGCAACTCAAGACATTGCAGTGGATGGTTGGGCTTTAACAATGCTTTCAAGAGACAATGTTGGCTGGGCTTCTACTTGTAATTCGGTTGGACAAACAGCAGGATACTTTCTTGGGAATGTAGTCTTTCTTGCTCTTAGCTCACCAGAATTTGCAAACAAATATATAAGATCTGAGCCATTAGATACAGGGCTTATAGACTTGGCAGGTTTTCTGTTTTTCTGGGGTATTGTTTTTATTACTACAACAACACTAATTGGACTGTTTAAACATGAGCGATCTGAGGAGGAAGTTCATGGAGAGCATGAAAAACAAGGAATTTTATCAACATATAAAACACTGTGGACAGTTATAACCCTTCCTGCTGTCATGAAGTTTATAGTAATCCTCTTAACGTGCAAGGTAATGAGTAAAAGTTTAAATTTAGGGACTCATCAGAAAGTAAAAGGACATTTTTGTCTCTACTACTACTAAATCTGCATTGTATTTACTACAAAGCAAAATGAATAATAACATTTTATGTCCATAGATTGGGTTCGCTGCCGATTCTGTTGCAGGACTAAAGCTGATTGAAGCAGGAGTACCCAAGGAGAACCTTGCCATGCTGGCCATCCCTATGGTTCCTATCCAGATCCTACTTCCTCTTTACATCAGTAAATATACTTCAGGTGAGTAATTTACTTTGATGATGGACCATGGATTCAAATTTCTTCCAATATACCTTAGCTGTGTTCAAAACCTTTTTGATGTGTCTTTCCATGATCTTCCACCTTTTTCTATTTCTTATTGAACAATCATGTTGATGATGATGATGGTGATGATACATGTAGTGGTGACAGTAGTAGTAGTGATGATAACAGTAATAAAAATAATCATGGTGATATGTAATTAATTAGAGGTGGCTGATGCAGTTTTAGTTTTACGTGCATGTATTTTGGTGATCCCTCCCCCTAAATTTCCCATTGTCTCTCTTAGCACCCTCTTTTTTAAGCCTAAAAATGCTGAGCCCCCTATATTTGCATGAGCCCCCTCTTATTAATATTAATAATAATAATAATAATAATGGTCTCCCCTCATCGTGAGGGAACACAGGAACTGATGGCAATATGTGTCAGTTCTACATGATTTCTTTTTTTTGAGGACTTTTACGGACTGCTATTATTACGGTGCATATGAGTAATGTTACTTGTATATGCCTCTGAGACCAGACTGTTAAACTGGGAGAATCCCTGATGACTGATCCCTAAGTAGTATTGGTGATTGTGGTTACATGTGTAATGATGATCAGGGGTGGATCCAGACTAGTTCCACTAGTTCCATGGAACTAGTCAAAATTTTCCAAAGAAAAAAATAAAGAAATAT
>JAAAQI020145790.1:9268-21564 GCA_011800005.2 Stichodactyla mertensii
CACCACCATCGTCACCACCATCGTCACCACCATCGTCACCACCATCGTCACCACCATCGTCACCACCATCGTCACCACCATCGTCACCATCATCGTCACCATCACCATCATCATCACCATCATCATCACCATCACATCCATCATCATCATCACTTCATAATCATTACCATCACCATCCTCATCCTCATCCTCTTTACCATCACCATCATCATCATCACCACCATCACCATCATCATCACCATCACCATCACCATCACCTTCATCACCATCACCTTCATCACCACCCACCACCACCACCATTATTTACAGTCAAGATGATACCCTTACCTGATCACCTCCTACAGCTTCTGGTCTGTCCATCAAATACATGTTTGACTGACCCTCCAGAAACTGTGAAAACATAAATACAGATTAACAACTAGATAATGCTGGCATTCCTTGATTGCTAGGTATAAAACCAAGAAGGCAAGTTGCAATCACGGAAAGTGGATGAGCGTAACGACTCCCCCACATAAGGGAATCTGGAATCATGTTGGATTCTGGATTCCATGTACTGGATCCCAGATTCCAAGTGCTGGATTCCAGATTGCAAGTGCTGGATCCCAGATTCCAAGTGCTGGATCCCAGATTCCAAGTGCTGGATTCCAGATTCCATGTACTGGATTCCAGATTCCATGTACTGGATTCCAGATTCCAGATTTCCTTACATGGGGCGAAACGAGAATGGAAGTCCATCTCACCTGAACTTGATTCCTTAGCTCCTCATTTTCGTGTCTTGCCTGCGCTAAACTTTGACTCAAACTCTTCATTCTCTCCGACAAACCCAAACACTTTTCAACCAAAACCAAATACCGGGCACAACTGTTTTGACCAGCTTTTAAGGCATAATCATGGGGACTACAGCCGTCCTTATCTCTCAGAGTGACATCATTATGGTAATCTACAAGTGTCTGTAAACATTCTATGTGACCTTCACGTGCAGCCAAGTGTGCAGTCGTGATTCCGTTGCTATCTGAGATATCTGGGTTTGAAGATGTACCGGTAATAATAATAATAATTAGAGATGGTTCTACTGCATTGTGTGACTGTTAGAGACATGCTGTGTGACTGTGACAGCACCAAGTTCCAGCATTATGATGGAACAATGAGTAATATTGCCCGTAAATGGTTCACAAATGTTGTCTATCTCATACCGTGACTGTGTGAGGTGACTTTTCACATGTATGCGAAATGTTAACTAGCCTGATGCTGCGGTCTTACCCGAAACATCTTGCGTCCTGCTCAGACAGGTCAAGAGGTATTTTAGGCACTCTTCTTGCCCTTCTTTGGCTGCATAGTGAACAAGAGTGAAAGCATTCCTCTTTTCCAGTTCGTTTGAGGCTTCAGTCTGTTCAACCAGCCACTTGAGGCACTCCTTCTGACCATACTAAAAATGTGAAAAAGAAACGGACTCTTTGAAATCAATCCCCCATATTCTATTATTCATTCATTCATTCATTTATTCATCCATCCATCCATCCATCCATCTGCAAAGAACACCAACCATACCTGTGTTGCTATGGCAGCAGGAGTCATGTCATCATTGTTTCCAATGGCAACTGCCTCTTTTGGTGCCCTTTTCACCAGCCATTTCAAACACTGTAGTTTGCCATTCTGTGCAGCTTTGTGGAGTGGTGTGTTGCCTGCTGTGTCTCGCGTTGTGATCAAGGAATCCTTGGTGGCACCAAGATGAGTCACTGCATCCTGCTGCAATGAAAATCATCATTACCATCATTATAATCATCATCATCATCATTGTCATCATCATAATCAGTATTTCATCATCACCATTATTGTCATTGTCATCATCACCATCACCAGTATCATTACCATCATCATCACTACCATCATCATCATTGCCGCCACCACCACCACCATCATCATCATCATCATCACCACTCACATGAAATCTACCCTTTCATTTTACTATATTAAAAACTATTAATATCTTTAATAACACTAGTATTATCTTTTACCACAGTGATGAGATCTCCAGCCTCGGCAGCACGTAACAGAATCTGTTTCCAATCCTCTGCCTCCCCACTCCTCCCTAGATGGTCCCAGTTTTGTACCCTCGAAATTGACTTCTGGAAATTTGTAAGTCTATCATTTGAGTTCAACACACTGAGACCATTTATACTTTGCTTTGATATGCCATTCTGTGTGGAACCTGGTTTAGTTTGAGATGGTGGAGGAGGACTGGTCATGCGCAGTCTGTCTAAGTCACTGAGATCTGAATTAAGGTTCAGAATCGAAGCTGTACTGGCGATGGAATTGAAGTCATCAAAGTCGTACTCTTCAGCCTCGCTACAGTGGACCTGTAGGCATGGCAACCAGTTATTAACACACGTGGGTCAATTTTGTATTCTCAGGGGAAGAATATTTTAGGTTGATGCATCATTCCAAGCAAGAACAAGAAAAGAAGTAATGCTCAAGGGAATGCTGCATGGTTAAAATGAGATATGATTATTACTCTACCATATAAATTGGAATGAACATGAAGTGACATTTCCCAGAAAATGTTTGGAGGTTTCAGTTAACATATGCAGTGGTAAATGTTATTTATTTAAGATTTTGTCTGAAGGCTGTTGCAGTACAACAGGAATCAAAGTCCACTAGTAAAACATTAATGCACCAAATCCCAACCCCTTAAAACCCTTGAACCCATCCTACTATTAACCTATTTAGAAATCATTAGTAGAGGTCTGACACTGACAATGGTCACCGACAGAGTTTCTTTATGTCCTCTGTGGTTCTTTTATGCCTCCCCGATGCAGGTTAAGGAAGAGTGGAGAGACGGGACCAACATTTTACATGGTCATCCGAGCCATAGTGAAGGTCTAACCATTTGCAGAATATTACATACCTTATCAGTTATTTTAAGACCCCGAATGTTGGTCCAGCCAGGGCTTGAACCCTTGACCTCCCACACAACAGACTGATGCTTAACCAACTGAGCTAACCAGGTGGTGGGATGATTGGGTGATAGGATAAAATGGTATTGCATCAGATTTTTGGATATGATTACACTTTGGGGATCATTAAAACATTCTTGTGCAACAAGACAAGAGATTTGAGATTCATTTGACTTACATCCTCAGTGCTGCCTCCAACAGACTGCAGACATTCATTTAAATATTGTTCTTCTTGTTCAAAGGTTTTGGGTATATCCTCTGAACTGCCTTCTTCAACAATGTTGGACAGGAAGTCTTGCTTGGTGGAACTGCGTCCATGACTAGAATGAAACAGACAAAGAATGGAATGTTTTACAAGATGAGACTGAAATTATTGAGCAGTCCTTCATTTTTGACAGATACACACAAGCTTTGAAATGGGAAATCATTACACCTGAGGTAAGAAATGAATAAAGTGTTTCTTTGTTGCTTTACTGCATCCTACCTGGTAGGTGCTTGGTGTTGTCTGTCATTGGCTGATTTTCTGCTTGTAAATAAATGCCCCCCTGTGAATTTGTGGGACCACTTGTTCTTGAACATGGTACTCACATGATGGCTTAGAAACCACCTACTGCAGAAGAGGGGATACCTAGGAAAGTGTAATGGGAGGGACTTGGTTACTTTGTAGATATTAATATAATGTATCATTTCATCACCCTCATTATTTCATTATCATCATCGTCACCATCATCATCACCATCACCAACACCATCACCATCACCACCATTAACATCATCACTAACACCATTAACACCATCACTACCACCACCATCATAAACCTAAGATTTCTAGGAATTTTGGGGGCACATTCTCTGATGTGCTCTATTTCACACAAATTCATAAATTATTTGCAATAACACTTACAAAGGTAACAGATTTTGAATTATAGAAGGGAACATTTAAGGGAACATTTTAACGCATTTTTCTCTGTTGAGTGAAGTCTTTTTCACATTCCATACATGCTCAACAAAATGACGGGGTTCAATAAATTCTTCAGACTAGGAGTCAAAAAGACCCACGTCAGTTGGGTTGGCTTACTTTTAATTTCATTTTAAGTGACTTTTATTCGTAAAACATATCGCAAATTAGTTACACATGTGGTATCCTGTCCAAACAAAACATAAAGTGTGTTGTCTATAAAAGAGAAGTTTCCACAGATATTTGCAAATATATAATCTTCAATTCCTAATTAACCGAATATGTAAGTTTAAAACAGATTTAAGGCTAACAAATTCCTTTTTTAGGAATATTTTGCAACGTTTATTTTGGGAAGTTTCACCTGTGGGTCAATTTTGAATGCAAACGTACATCTTAATAAATTGAGACTTCTTCCGATCGCTGTTTTTGTTAAACATCGGAACAAATATATAGTAAAAACACCAGAAGTGAACCTCTTGGCCTTGAGTTAGATTTTAAGTTTTTTTAAGCTTAAATATTTCCGTCAAAATTCAATAATGTTAAAAGTAAGTGTGCGAATGTCTGAACTCCTCCGTGATATTAATTATTCATACGATTTCTGGACAACAAAAACCATCCAGATGTGAACTCCATACCCTTCAAAAACTATCTGTTATCAATAAAAAGCTTGAGGTTTTAGTTAAGGATTAATCTTAAGAGGGGAGGATTTAGAAATATTTATATAAAAGGACATATTTTTGGTAATGATAGTGAGCAGTTCTTGAGAAAAAAACTAAAACCTCATTAAGAATTCTGTTTGGAAATTCACTGTTGAGTGGTTGGATGTCCAAAAGAACATCTAGTTTCAAAAAATAATGTAAAAAAATTAGACAGAAATATCAAGATCTTACCTCAAATCCAAGAATAAACTAGTCCTTAGGTCTGTTTACTTATGAATTACTCGTGCAAACTCGACATACAAAAGAATAAACACTTCACAAATTACTCCTTTTGAGAGCGTTTTAAATGAATTCCAGGGATTAAACATTCATTTTCCAGATAAAAGAAGCTGTTTTTCGGCTATTTTAAGGTCGTTTATATGATCTTTCCATCAATTTTAGCTTCAAATTTGAAAAAGCGTTCAACTTACATTAAACTCTGCACGTACAGACAAACTGTGAGCTTTAGGAGATTATAGGTTTTAATCACAAAACTTTAAAACAATACAAGTTAACACTTCTAATTTAAATTCAATATCCGAGAAAAATGTAAAAAAAACTGCTTGATAAAAAGCTAATATTTTAAGAAAAAAGTTTACTTAAACCTTGATTTTGAATGAAGGATTTTCTTGGACGATTTTCAGTAAAGACTTTCTCATTACTCGAGGTTCTTGGCCTTTTAGTGTCAAATTGAACATAAGTATCTGTCAACGACTCTGTAAGCCTGGCTTTGTTAGTATCAGGGTATGAGGTATCTCTTTCTGAGAAATCTGTAAGGAATTAAGAACTTCCTTTGGTGAAAGATTTGCGTATTTTGCGATCTTCCGGTGCGATGAGCGCGTTTTCCAAAAAGGAAAACCATTCGACTGTCAGAGCACTGATTGGTTGGCGCGCTTTTTAATCCTTTCTGATTGGTTCAGCCAGAAGCCATATAAAAAACAATTTGCCATACCCAGCTAATTCAATAGAGCTGTTAAGTTGTGACGTATTTCCGGGTCCAAATTTTCACAAAATGCGCTAAAATAGAACCAAAACGTTTATCCACAATTCCTCCTCCACCTGTAACAAACAGACCTATGTACACCAATTTCTATTATGAAGAAAAAAGCAAGAAAAATCTACAAAGAACTGCTTTTCATTTTGGACCCGGAAGTCGTTTTTCGTTCGAATTACGTCACACTTAACGGCTCTATAGTTAAAGTATCATCAAAGCATCAAACTTCTTCGAAACAGATCAGCGTTCTATGCCCGTCAGATTACTTCACTCATAAAAACCGCCATGACTTCTTTATCATTTGAATCATTCAGTTTTTTTTTCAATTTTTTGTTAACGTGTGACGTCATGGCCGCCATGTTGTTTTTGTTATCTGTGAAATAGCAAAATCTAGTTTTTGTCTCTTTTTTCCCTTTTCGTATTTTAGCCGGCATTTTTAAAAGCTCACGTAGGCGCGGAACATAAAAGAAGAATGCTATCACTGTTAAAAGCAAAATGATAGCATACGTAGGCGATGAAGCAGTTTATAAGCGGAAAAATAACTGACGAAAGTATTATTAGGCGCACTTAATGACTGTATAATTCAAACTTCAACAGAATCTTAGTGCGTCATCCTTTTTAAGGTTTTATTTTCAGTGCAAAAAAACTGAAACCGAATTTACGACAGTCTTTGAAATATCATGACTCTCCATGGGTCTTGGGCTCAATATGTATTGTCGGTTCCCACGAAGAATTAATTTTTCTTTCTGCTGGCTAAACCAAGATTACCCTACTTTCAAAAAATTAGAAACTCAAAACTTAGTAGCAGTTTAGTTTATTACCTTTGTTTGTTAAATGCTTTTATTATAGTCTGGGAAAGAAACCTGAAGCGAGTATACTCGTGGGCTTAAGTCGTTTCTTTATTCTTTAACTTTTTTAATAAAAGCGTTTTTAAATAAATACTTCTGTGGTTTTTACCAGGCGCAGTTAACGACTTATAGAGAGAAGCGCAAGGAGCGCTGATTGTGGAAACTTCTTTCTTTCAACTATATTCATTCATTGGCATTGCGATAAAAGAATAAAGAACGAAAAGCTTGAAGATGAAGAAGAAGAAGGAGAAGACTGAAAAGAAAGAAAAAGAAAGGAATAAATTCCCTTTTTTCTGTGTATTGCAACGAAGTATTAACATGTTATGACCAATTTAAGAAAGCAGTTCTCTAAACAAAAATACCTTTCTAACCCCTTCCTCGACATTTCAGAATACTTGCAATTTCTCCTACTTTATTGGGACTGTCTATCATTCTCGGGGCTATCTTGACGAAAGATATTATTGCTGAAAGCTAGTATGACGTACAAATCTTACATCTATGGCTAACAGCTGCAGCTTAGACAAATAACCTACAGTAAGTGTTTGGCCAGTTCATCGTCGACTCACCGACAACTCTTTCTGAGTTACCTAGACAGTTAATTTACCCAAAATAACAATTCGTAAACACAGATTATTGTTGACATTTATATCCCTAAGTGTCCTAGTAACTGTAAACCACAAGATCAGTTAGAATTGAATGGAATAATTGCCTCTTATTGTGGATCCTAATCCGACTTCTACTCCGAGTGGCTGATGTATACCTTGTTTACACGTTACTATGGAAACGGATATAAATAACACCATATTTTGAGGTCAGCCATTACAGCCGATCGAGATTTCGTTTATTTTATCTCAATTTGAAAAACCACATCGTAGAACTTTATAAAAACGATTCCAGTTGTAGATGAATTTAGCCCCAGGGTTTTATTTTTGAGTCGATCGTTTGTCGATTTTCGAAGTTCGAATTTGAGCTTATTTTTAGTGAAATTAAGTTAACAAGACATCGACTAAAGAATCTTGCGTTTTTCACTCTATCAGCCATTCAAAAAGTTCTCCGAAATAAGCTCTATCTTAAGACACTGGATCTTGGATTGATCTCGGATTGTTGGAAGATCGAACAAGAAAAATATTCGGGAATCACTTGAAAAGAAATCGTGATTTTTGTAATTCAAGAAATGAATTAATTAAGCGTTGTGTTTACCTATACGATCACTCCATTTCTAATATTACCACAGAATTTTGTAAGAATTTACTGCAAAGATGGGTTGTGGAAGCTCTCAAGAACCAGTCACCCAACAGAATAACCATGCACCGAACGGGAACGTTAAATCAGAACCAGGACCAGCGGGTTCGAATGTGGCTAACAACAACCACAAAGACAGCGTTCCAAAACAGAAGGAAAAGGAGGCAAGAACAACCTCTGCTGGTTCCAAAAGAAGTAGAAAAAGCAGCTCTAGTAGTTCGAGCAGCTCAAGCAGCTCTGGTTCGAGAAGATCGGTAAAAAATAATGAGATTAATAAAGAGAAACAAGCAGATCAAGTCGATGGAGCCCCAGCTGATGAAGGACAAGTAATACAAGCGACCCCACAGGAAAAGCCGACCAAGAAAGAGCAACCAGAACAAGAATCTCAAGAAACTAAACCAGAACAAAATGAACAGACTAATGAAGCCACCGAAACCCAAGAAAAGCCAAACTTTGACCAAGAAGTCTTAAAGAGCTTCATCGATGTGGAATCCAAGATTAAAGAACTCGAAGGGAAAGACAGAGAAAGCTTACGACTTGCAGAATACAACAGACTTGTAGAACTTCATCAAATCCTCACAGCTCAAGTGGAAAAAGTCGAGGAATTAAAGCAAAAAACGTGAGTACAAAACTAACAGTTTATAACAAAACTATCTTATTTATTCAATTTTGGTGGGTTTTTTAATTTAATAATCTGAAAAGTAGTTTAGAAATTAAACTTAAATGTCTGTATAAAAATCGATACCGCGCGTTTTCGAGTGACAATATAAAAGCCAAAACGGGTGCAAATACCCTGCGTTTTTACACGGTTTGCGAACCGGTAAATAAAATAACCTCTGTTTAGTAAACAGTTGTTGTAAACTTTTCAGTTTGTGTGAGCTACTTTTCCTATTTAGCAAATGACACAGCCCGAAATTTATTGTTGAAAGCCGAAAGGCAGACAGAAAACCAATGAGAGCAAAATTCTGATTAAGTGAAAAATGAATGAAAGGAAATAGGAAAGAAAGAAAGAGGGAAAAGAGTATAGTGTGTGTTTTTTTTACATCTTTAACATTATTTTTGTTTTACAAAATATGTTAATTGTGAATTTTTTAATGTTGGCCCTGGTGTTCATGGCAACCTATGTCAACATAATAACACTGTGGTGGTGTTAAAGAGTGCGTATCACTTAATGTGTTACAAATTAGCTCAGTTAGCTAATTCTAGACTGAAATTACCTTGAGAATGATAAAAAAATAGTGTGCAAATTATAAAATCTATGATTACTGCAATTTTCATAATTACGCAGACAACGAAGTTCAAATGTCAACTTGCAAAATGGCATTTTCACTGCTATCAATAAAAAAAAAACAGTTGTTACCTTTTATGTTTTTGACTGGCAGCAGTGAAAAAGCAAATTCCAACAGGCAACTTACAACTTCAGTGTCCGCGAAATTATGAAAATCGCAGTAATATCTCCCTAGAAGAAATGCATTAGTGTTAGACCCCTATGGATATTTTCTGGTACTATACAATATACCCTCCTCAGACCCTCCCCACCCCTTGGAAATTCCAATCCCCCTGCATGGGGGAGGTAGGGATATTTTCTGGAACTATACAATATACTCTCCTCAAACCCTCCCCCACCCCTTGGAAATTCCAGTCCATCTCTCCATGAGGGAGGTATGGAACTTTTTGGAGTTATGCAATATTTTTGATGAAGAATTATATTTACTAGAGACACACTTAATCAGTACATCTTTTACAGCTGTCAACACTGTCTGAAATGTACAGCTAATTTTCATAAAGTGTAGCTGTGAAGTGCCCAGTATTATACCAACATTAAGACAAGTGTCAAATAGTTAGTGGGGATAAGTAA
The DNA here is from genome assembly GCA_011800005.2 of Stichodactyla mertensii. Lineage (NCBI taxonomy): Eukaryota > Metazoa > Cnidaria > Anthozoa > Actiniaria > Stichodactylidae > Stichodactyla > Stichodactyla mertensii. The sequence continues at coordinate 18,820 of JAAAQI020145790.1, forward strand.
ATATTGTTAGGATAGTTAGAAATTAGTTCGGAAGTTACAAACAGTTAGGGGCTGTTTACATAACACTGGAATAAGTTTTATTCTGGTACGAATTCATCCCGGTTGCCATTATTTCTTTCTATTCCTTAATATGATATCAGAACAAAATTTCATTCTGGAACAAGTTATTCTAGAATGAGTTTATTTGGGTTTTCATTCCCAAATGAAATGCTCATTCTGGAATAACATTCTATACCAGTATCATTTAAGCCTAAACAATGGAGGTCACGTGACTAGGCTTTGTGACATCCCAAGTGAAAACTGGGGTTGGGGTTCAGATTCTAGGGTTGGTGTAACTTGGTTTGGTTTGAGGTTAGGGTTTAGGGTTAGGGCCTAGGTTTAGGGTTTGCCAGGTCACGTGACAGGCAGTAGTACCAAACTTGGTCACCCTAGGTGAACTGTCCATCAGCCACTTACTACGATTAGCTGTCCTATGTCCATCTCTCTCGGCTATTCTTCAAGATTACCACCCACTAAAGTTAGGCGTTGTGCTACTTTTACCTTTGGACTTAACGAGTGGGACAAACCAGTACCCTCCCTTCTAAATTTTCATACAGTTGCTTGTTTTCAAATAAAATACTGAAGAAATGTTAGTAGTCTAAAGAGGTTATTGTTTGAGTGCTTTAAGATAGAAAAACGTAAGTAGTGAGAAAAATCGATTTTTTTATTAAACTGTTCCAAATGGTCAGTACAGAAGATCACTATTTTTATGGTTATGAAGACAATTTTTAATTTAAACATGTTTTGAGGTGGCTCACCTCATGGTCAGTATGACTATCTCAGAAAATATGTGCATTTATATGTGCTGGAATCAATCATGTAAACCTCAGTGGTAACACTCATTCTAGAATGATACTGCTCCCTGAGGAGACTGGCGCATGTGTACCAGACACAGTGTTCGGTAGTGCCATGGATACAGAGCTGAACTTGTTCTGGCAATTTTTATCATGTAAATGTGGTATGAAATTCATTCTCCTTCTGCAATGAAACTCAATGTGGTATCATGTAAGCAGCCCCTAAGTTGTGAGTGTTATATTCAGAGGCAAGTTCCAGGAAATTTTTTTTGAGGGTGGGTGGGCATTGGACCATTTATGATAGTGGTTTTTGGCACCAAAAAAGTAAATTAAATTAACATTAAATCCATAATTGACTGTATGTATGTATATAGGTATGTAATTAGCTCCTCTCGGGAAGGGGAGTGGTCCACACCCCATACACCCCTTCAGATCCATGCCTGATAGTTGTATATGTAAAAATGTAGATAAACCATTTCTGTTCGTTGTTGTTGTATATGTCACAAATGTCATGCAATTTTGACTTGTTTTGAGGGGAGGGGTGGATGCTTCATGCAGTTTTGCCTTTTTTGGTGTGTGTGGGGAGAGGTGGAAAATTTCCTGTTCAATTTAGCTTTTTTTTGGGAGGGGGATGGACAAAGTGTTGGGCAATGGATAATGCTATTTATTTCACAATTCTTTGACTATTCTTTTTTTACTTGTTTTTAATAATTATTCAGTATCAAAGAATATCAAGATGTCGTTCAAGTCACCCATCCCTCAGTAAAAGCACTGTTCGTCAACAAAGATCAACATGATGCCCAGGCTTCAAAGGAGATGGAAGAATACCTGGATGCCTTGAATAAACAAGAAGTAGCAGAGCAAGAACTGGACAGCATGAAGGAGAAGTACAAAAATATGTACAACACATTTAACAGCGTGGCTGAAACATACAAAGCTGAGGAAAAACAGCTTCAAGATCTCCGGTATGAGCAAGAGAAACTTCTTGGACAAGTGTTTAATGACAGCTATGGAAGCGACAAGGAATGGAAGCTTGAGATGGAGCTAGATTTGTTACAAGACAAGAGGGAAAGGATCCAAGGTGCATATTATAAGTGGAGCAATGCACAGAAGTTTATGCGCACAGCCACAGGACAGATTAATTGGGCTGCAAGACGCTGGGCACAGATTCTGACACACAATGTACAAGCACCAATGGTAAATAATAATAATAATAATAATAATAATAATAATAATAATAATGGTTGTAATAGTCTAAGATTTTGGAGAAATTTTCATATGGAAGCCAGCATGCTTGACCTTAATACATAATGTCACAGTTTTATTGGCATACGTCAATAATTCACCATTTTTTCCATAATCAAATTCAGAATAAATCACTTTCTAAAATTTAACAGAATAATAATTTGATTTATTCCTAAATACTTTAAATTGCAGGCAAAGTACCAAATGGCAGCAGAAACAAGAAATCATTTGATTGCAGCATCTCAGAACATCAAGTCAACACACAAATTCCTTAATCCAATAAGACTGCCTTACTTTACCACGGAGGACCTCCAAGTAAGTCAGAAGTCTTTAGTCTAATTTTAAAAATAAATGGATTAATAATTCATTATTCTTATGACAGTTCTGTCAACCCAACCCAACTAAAAAGGCCTGCCTCATTCCTGAATAATGTTTACATTCAATTCTAATATATGGAAGGCTTATAACATGTATATCGTTCAAACAAAACATTACATAATATACAAGTTGCAGATCACTGAGGAATAAGTTACAGGACTGCTCACCATAGCTGCAGGTAGCACACTTGCTCCTTAAAACAAGAGTGTGAGGCACATTTTAACCAACCAAGCCACACTTGCTCCTTACAACAAGAGTGCGAGGTCACTGAGGATGAAGTTACATACAG
>JAAAQI020145791.1:0-11403 GCA_011800005.2 Stichodactyla mertensii
CTTGGGAAGCACTTCTATCATGAAAAGGGTAAAGTAACCGCGTTTGAATGAACTAACCGCTCGACAAATCCTCAAAACCCTGGCCGTATTAGTTGTTTCTTGCTTACAACGTTTGTGTTTATTTTTAGTTTTATTGTCTCGTGTTGAGTGTCTAGTTTATACAAGAAAACAAAAGTTTAGACTAATGACAAATATTACATTCTCTCAAATGACAAATAATACATTCTCTCAAATGCAATGCAACTCAAGTACAGCTCAATTAGTATCCACGAGTTAGCCAAAGGGCTCATTTGATTAAAATTCAAATAAATACTGAGCACGAACTGTATCTCGTCCCCAAAATCAATCCCAGAATCCAATGCAAGATGGCGACACCTTTTGATCCTGTCCTCTAATTCAACCCCATAATTCTGTGCGGCACGAGTTCGTTCTAGCCCTCGGTTGAATTTCGGAAATGCAATTTCTTTCTTAACTGAACGATGTTATTGTTTCTGCCATCCAACATGGCTGCTACCACGTGATCGTGCAAAACCTTTATTGCACTGATAAAGACAGTAAATTGATTGAGCATCAGTCTGTTGTATTACAAGTATAAAGAAACTTACTGGACTAGCAGGGACTTGGGAATCTTCGCTCAGCAACCTTAACGCTGTAAGTGTAGAAGTAGTAGCAAGTTGAGACATTTTTGACAAAAGTTTAACGCGAGGTGACGTTTAACGGGCGGTAAGGTTAAGTGAAGCAAGGAGATAAGAGGAGTGGAATGAAGTAAGGTGACATTAGGTATGGTGATGTGAAGGAAGGGGTGAGAAGAGAGATCGTGGGTAATGGGACGTAAAGTGAGGTAGGCTGAGGTAATGCCGGGCCTATAGCGGGGGATTTTGAGTGAATAATTGTACCGGCGTAGGGAAAATCTGAAAACATTTAGGGGGTGGGACTTTCATTTATTAGTGTATAGGGGGGTCACGTTATTTTCGGAAGCCATATAGGAGGGGTTGTTACTAACTTTATGCAGCTACAGTAATAAACTGGACGAAATACAGGGGGATATGATATTTTTACCAACCACGGAAGGGGGTTGGGTAATATTTTGAAAACACAAGTGATTTTGCCGACCCCCCCTGCACTAATAAATGAAAAACCCCTAAAGTAATGCCTGGAATAGACAAATTTTTTCCTACTATTGAACAACCGTTTTAGCCCTCGAGGAGAGGGAAGGGAAATTGACTGAAAATTTTGTATAAAGGAAATGGGATACAACTATCCCAAGAGAGCATTACAGCTAATAACCATAAAAGTATAAAGATACAACCAAACTTACTCAAAGGTGATAAAATTGCAGTTGGAGTCGCTTGAGCTGCGATCTTTCTCTTCCTTTTGCGATTTCCTCGCTCTGTCAAACGCATAATACTGGTTAATACAAAGTTATAAGACACCGTCTGGTGGGAACATTCCTGAATAGTTAGTATCGTCCAATCATAAACTGCAATCCTAGTGTGCACGCTGGAATTTTATAATGCGGTCTTATCTACACTTAGAGTCATGACGTACCACCCAATCTCGTTCGCAGAGCCGTTATTTCTCACTACGCATACTCGACGAAATATCTTGCAATATTTGCACCTGGAAAACTCCAAACCGGAAGACCCAGAATCTGGGTATTCATGCGCAGTAGGGCTTAGATGAAAACGTCTAACTCCAAATGACAGACTGTGAGAACGATCACATGTGATTGGCTGAATTTGTTTGAACTAAGACAATGAAATATTTGATGCAAAGTCTGAGCCAATCACATGTGATCATTCTCACGGCCTATCGGGGTGGTTAGAAGATTGTTTATTTCTAATAGCCAATCAAAGAGCAGGAAATATTGGAGTTTTCCAGAGCCAAGATATTTCGTCGAGCATGCGTAGTAAGAAATAACGGCTCTGGGAACGAGATTGCGTATAACCAGAAAAGTGCTCATCGACAAGTTTAGCGGTATCTAAGCATGGATTAACATTCAAACATTGCGAAAAAGCGAACAAACTCAAATCTATTGTAAACGAACGAGTTGTAGTTCTTATCTTCCTTTCCTTTACATACCAGCACTGTTTCTAACGTCATCTTCAAATGCTCTTGGCTGCATTGACTTGGTCCTTTTAGTACGTTTTCCTGTTATTAGTGGTGTATGAGCTTCTTCTGGTACGATAACAGGAAAGAGCTCCTCCGGTACGCGTTTGCCAGACTGTCTACAGCTTTCAACCCATAGCACATTGACGAGGTGGATACCCTTCTTTAAAGCTTTCTCTCGTGTTGACTTCTTCCCGTCTTTGAAAACCTAAATCACACAAGGTAATTTTTTTTTTTACAGATTTTTGTCTTGCGCGGGAAACGCAGTTTAATTGATTCGCCTTTGTTAGGACAACAGAAGTCAAGAAAATTAATAAATTAAATGCACCTATCAGTGTTAAGGTAGCGGGGTAGTGATGGGATAAGGCCGGGCCTAAGGTGGGGATCTGATTCTCTAACGGATTTTTCAGTCCAATTTCCTCCCCTGGAGCTAAAGCCAATCATGTACCTATCAATGTCAAGACAGAGGGGTAAGCCGGGCCTATGGCGGGGATTTGACTTGATGTTCTGTCCCATCTGAAGATGTTTGTTTGTTTGTTTGTTTGTTTGTTTGTTTTGGTTTTTTTTGCATAATTCACCTATCAGTAGCTTCCCTAAAGGTTGCAATATTTTCTTGCCCTGGCAATGCAACTTTAGATTTTGTTGCAGAGAAAAATTTGTGGAATCTATCATCACTCTGCAACATTCATGCAGTCTTCAAAATATTGCATAGAAAAGTTCAGTTTTTGTTGCAAGACATCACTTGTTGCCAGACATGATACACTTATTGTATTGCCAGCAACTGTACCCCCAGTAATTATTTTGGAAATGTAAAAAAAAAACATACCCCAATTTTAGCTGATTTTAAAAATAGGCCCCTTGCAGCACATCGGAATGCAGCTGAATTTGGAGGCAAAACAAAAGAATCTCAACTCCAGAGAACCAGAAACCTGTTGTCTTGCCCTCCAAATTCAGCTGCATTCCGACGTGCTGCAAGGGGCCTATTGTACCCCCTCTAAGATCACCATGCCCCTGTGATGTAATAAATGATTGGTACCAGGGTTTGAAATTTCCACAAGCTAACTCACTAAATGCAAGCTGAATTTGTTAAGTGGAAAACAAATCAACTGGCTTTTTTTGTGAGCTACTTTCACTGCCATGAACTTTCAGCACCTCAAAAAAATTTTTCTTGAGATATTTGTTATCAGAAAGAGTAAGCTCAGCTTAGCTACTAGCACAATAAAATGAAAAAGCCTGCTGTCCAGCACCATGTTGTTGTTCTCAGGATACGGTCCTGTAGGACTGGAATCTATTTGCAATGTTCCAGGCATTTCATGACATTATTCTGTTTGCTCAGTCCATATGGACAATGGCAGGAATTACTACATACTTCACCTCTAAATCGAGTTCTAACTCCACTGATCTTGAGAAATCTTAGCAACATGGCTTTTGGTTGGTTGGTGGGTTGGTTTCTTGTGTGTGCGCGAGTGCTTTGAAACTTTTAAAGTTTGTGGCCTTTCTGTTTAGCTTGTTGATCTCAAGCCTACAAAATATATTCATCTTGGGACTAACAAATTGAAATTCTAACCCTGGGTATTAAATGTAAAACAATGTTGCAAAAATTCAACATTTTTGAATTGTGAAGTGCATTAATATTAAGCTCTTGATAGAGTTAGTTTGCTTTTTCACATTTTCCATGTGACATTATCTAATAAGACGGAAAGAAATGAAAAGTTGAGATAAATATTCTAGAAATTTCTACTGCATTTTATAATCATGTAGTTTTGATTTTACATACCACATGAGTTACTTCTGGGATAAATTTCTTCACAACCTGAAAATCAATAATAAAATCTGTAAATTAAACCTAGTTGTAATGAATCATCCACTCACAACATATTCATTTGACATTTAGTTATCATGGTTCGTACGGGTTTTGGAAAGTCTTGGAAAGTTTTGGAAATTGATAATGCATTTTTCCAGGACCTGGAAAGTTTTGGAAAATTCCTTTTTCGACCACTGGGCTATGGAAAAGTTATGGATTTTTTGTCGGTTGTCCAGCTCCTACCTTGCAAGGAACTGTTTTTGTTGTATTAATTAAAAATGCAATGGTTTTTTTTTGCCTGCCGCAAATCAATGCCTGCTGGCACTTTTGGTCAGCAGTTTTGGAAATTTAAGTCAATAGGCTTTGAAAAAGTTTTGAAAAAGTTTTGGAAGTTTTCACCAAGGAATCTGTACGAACCATGAGTTATGGTTACAGTGAAGTAGGATACATTGTGTGTCATCATTCAAATCAAATCCACTCTAACAGTTGATAATTAACAATTATTATCTGAACTGGAGGTGAGTGTTGATGATATCTCATCACAAGAAGATAAAATTTGTATCTCCAAGCAGCCATGTAATGTTCTGTTTATTTTATAAATATCAATGAAATATCCAGCATCAGGGAAGAATTTTAGGCCATTTGTGATTGGATGATAAAAGGGTACTGGTAGTCATGGCAACAGTGATATCCTCAAATGTGAAGGATAAAAATGATATCTTCACTGTGTACAAAAGTTTTAGGAAAAGGAGAAATCTTGTATTTTATTGATATCTAATATATAATGATACTTTATATTACACAAAACATGAAATCTAATGACAATGTAATTTATTACAGGCTAAAATATGAAATCTTGACTTACGACAGCACCCAGAAGGCCCATTTGCTTTGAGATCCCTTCAAACCTGTTTTCTGCATTGGACCTGGCTTCAACATATGCAACAACACCTGAAAGAATTATTTAATATATACAAAATTATTTCAAAAATCATGGAGATGTAAAACTTGAGATGATGAAAGTGCTTAAATATATGCAACAACACCTGAAAGTATTACCTGCAGTATTTACTGCGTGTACAAAATTATTTTGATAATCAGGGAGATGAAAGTGCTTGGTTAGTAAGGTAAAAGGTGATTTAAAATTATGGTAAAAAATATTAAAAAATTTTGTATAGGAAGTCGCATAAACATGAGTGCAATTTGGGATTTATCGGCATGAGTGATGCTTTGAAAGAGATAAAAATTTGAGAACTTTCAAAGCATCAGGAGTGACATAAATCCTGAATTGCATGAGCAGTTTCTGCGATTTTTTATTTATAATATACTCAACAAAATACACAAAACAAGGGTTGCCAAACAAGAGACAAAACTAACACTTGGATGGTTTCCTGTCTCAACTTTTCAAATTTTATTCAAAATAATAATACGGGAAAGATGAAATACGAAAAATATGTTAATGAAAAAATATTAAAAATGTAAGTTTTTTAATCAATAAAATAAAATAATTACTTCACAGAGAGCAACTTGGAATCAAATAACACTATTTCCTATTTATGCACTTGTTCTAGACCAGAATGCAGAAACTTTGTTGAATATATTATAAGTATTAGAAATACAGTCAGACTAGCTGAAGCATACATGTACCCCCTAGACTCGATTAATACATTTATTCAAATATTGAGCCATTCGTTTTCAGGAATGCTTTCTGTTTGAAAATATTATTCCACTATTTAGACTATTCTGACGTTAAACTGACACATTTAGAGGAGAAGCTGTCTGGTTTTACCAAATATGGCAAGTAATAGCTCGTTTGTCAGCAAAATCCTGTGCATAAGAGTATACAAATACATTAAAAGTGGTCAACTTTTGTGCGTCACGCTCAATAATATTGTCATATGAAATGCATTCCTGAAAACGAATAATGGCTCAACATTCAAATAATAAATTTATTAATCCAGTCTAGGGGGTATGCTTCAGCAAGCTTGACTGTAAACATTCTCAAACTCATGAATAATAGACCATTTGCACTAACAGGTCATGTGACCACAATTCCCTTAAATCAAGCTCCAGTGTTAAAATGAACTCCAGAAATGGAAGAGAAATTAGTAAGAAGGTAAAGTTTCAGCTCAATATGTTTGACATGTGAAAAATGGCATGAAAAAATTTAGAATTTTATTAGGGAAAATGTATGGGAAAATGTGTTAAGTTTGTGCCATCCAGCTCATTTTCCCCACAAACTCTTAAGGCTGATTTACACGCTATGATTGTCAGCCCAATTTTTGATGGGCTTTGTATGGAAAAATGAAATAATTGGCCCAATTCTGAAAAATCTGTTGCACTGCAACAGATTTTTCTTGTGTCGGCCCGATTTTTGAAAGGAAAAAGAGTGCTAAAAACAATAAAACTCACATCAGGCCGACAAATCGTAGTGTGTAAATCAGCCTTTAGAAAACATCAGATTTTTTAATTCATGCCATTTTTCAAGTGTCAAACTTTTTGAGCTGAAACTTCACCTTCTTACTAATATTGAGATGCTCTTTCCATTTCTAAAGTTCATTTTGACACTGGAGCTTGATTTAAGGGGGTTGTGGTCATGTGACCTGTTAGTGCAAGTGGTCTATTAATGATCATGAAGAGGAAGTAAATCACTACTGTGAGATGGTTTGGATGTGTGATCCTAATTAGTGTAAATTATGGATAGCTTTCACTTTGGTTCTCTCCTAGAATTATTCATGGTTTGACAAGCTAGATCACACACTAAAGAAAGAGTATTTCATCCTCCATCCAAATACCTCAAAGTTAGTTAAAAGAGCTCAGTTCCCTATTTTCCAACTCACCTGGTGTTTTGATATCAGATCAAACACACTTTGAAAATGTGCAATTAATCCTTAATTAAATTTATCCTAATTGTTATTAATCTGTTACAGATACATATATATCAGTATTCACCCTTCAACAGGTATAATCATAAACTTCACAGTTTTTAATTGTAGAATCTATGTACATGTACCTTGTAAAATGGGTTCTTCCTTGACTGGCTGTGTACAAGAGAATAAACTGTCTGGACTGTTTTCTTCATCACTGTCAAACGAGCAGTGAAAGTCAAACTCTTTGGTGGGTTCTTGTCTTCTTGGGGTCTTCTTCATGCTTTCATCAAGAGAAAATCTTACTTTTGAATGGTTTCTTCCATCTGGTTTACCAAAACTGTCCTTCAAGACACTCTTATACAGACTTGTACTTTTATTGTTCATCGGAGATTTGGAATTGGGTCCTGAAAATAACTTTTCCTAAAAACATGAACAGTAAGATCAAGTTGGTTGTTATTGAATGTCCATTATCAATGAGGAGGGAAAAATCTAAATTCAAAAATGCAGTTTGTTGCACCTGAAAACTCCATAAGCTTACTGTTAGCGGGCAAGTTTGATCATGTTTTAATAGATCACTCTAGTTACCTATCCTATTCAGTCACAATTAGTGATTTTTCTTTCTGTGTGTGTACTTCATCTATTCCTTAACTTGCTATTCATACATTTATTTTATCATTAAAGCTTTTAATCACGAGTAAACTACAACGATCGCAAGATTTCCCTAGGCATTTCTCTGGTACCGTAATGACATCAAGACGTGCATGAACAACTCAAACCTACAATGCATAGGCTTTCACTTACTTTTTCTTTCGTTTTGCGTGTTTTTGAGCTCAAGTCCGTGCCCAGTGAGGATCCCCTCTTGTCCATCGTGTACTTTGTTAGAATTCGGGTCAGATTTGAACTGTTAAAGTAGGCGAAACAAGAATTAAAACATCTCAACAGGAAGAATTAACTGATTTCGAATTCCGCGCGTTGGGGATACGTCACGTGATGAAACAACACAGGGTGACCATAGATGTAAAATAATTCGGAGAGGGTGACCAACACAAACAACAACAACAAAATAGGCATAGAAAGAGGGAGTAAATGATTATATGAGGCTCATGATGCTTTTTGTTTTGTTATAAATTTTGCCTGCTCCGCCGCTAAATAAATGAGTTGTTCCTACGAACTTTTTGGTGATGTCTACACTGTATTTGAAACCAACGGAGCCCTTTAAGAGCCAACCTTTTTCAAAACACTTTTCGTAAAATATGCAACTTTTAAGTTTTTGTATAGTGTAAACGCTTTTTTCAAAAAGTTAAAAGGCTTTTTTTAAAAAGTTTTATGTTCTCTGTTAAGGTTAACGTATTCTCAACTATAGACTAACAAATTTATGTGATTCACCGTTAGGGTCAACGTATTCTCTACTATACAGTAATAAATTTATGTTATTCTCTTATAGGGTTAACTTATTTTCTCTAGTATAGACTAACATAAGTTTATGTGGTTCACAGTTAGGGATAACGTATTCTCTACTAGACAGTAACATAAATTTATGTTTCTCTCTTATAGGGTTAACTTATTTTCTCTACTATAGACTAATATACATTTATGTGGTTCACCGTTAGGGTTAACGTATTCGCAACTCTAGACTAACATAAATTTATGTTATTCTTTGATAGGGTTAACGTATTCTCTACCAAAAAGTAAAATAAATTGATATTCTCTGTTAAACTAAACGTATTCTCAACTATAGACTAACATAAATTTTTGTTATTCTCTAATAAGGTTATCTTAATTTCTCTTCTATAGAGAAACAAATTTATGTTAGTTCTCTTATAACCTTAACCTATTTTGTGTGGTATAGACTAACATAAAGTTATGTGATTCACTGTTACGTTTAACGTATTCTCTACTATATATAGAATAACAAATTTATGTGATTCTCTATTAGGGTTACCGTATTCTCTACTATAGAGTGACCTATTTATGTTATTCTTTGATAGGGTTAACTTATTTTCTCTACTATAGACTAACATAAAATTATGTTATTGTCTGATAGCGTTAACTTATTTTCTCTACTATAGAGTAACATAAATTTATGTTATACTCTGTTAGGGTAACGTATTTTCTACTATATATAGACTACCATAAATTTATGTGGTTCACCGTAAGGGTAAACGTATTCTCTACTATATACAGAGTAACATAAATTTATGTGGTTCACCGTTAGGGTTAACGTATTCTCTCATATATAGACTAAAATAAATTTATGTGGTTCACTGTTAAGGTTAACGTATTCTCTACTAAAAAGTAAAATTAATTCGTATTCTCTAATAGGGTTAACTTATTTTCTCTACTATAGTGTAACATATATTTATGTTATTGTCTGTTAAAGTTATGGGTTAACGTATTCTCTATTATATATAGATTTATTCTCTTATAGGGTTAACTTATTTTCTCAAGTATAGACTAACATAAGTTCTTATTTAGGGTTAGGATATTCTCTACTGTAGAGTAACATGATTTTATGTTATTCTCTGTTAGGATTAGGGTACTATGTACTTTATTAATTTTTTTATATTTAGTTATCGAAAAAAAGTATCGAATAAGAATAGGCTTCTGAAGCTTTTACGTCACGCAATTTATGTGCTGAAAAGCCTCTCGTCTCTATTCATCTTTTTAAGTCTTCGACACTCTATTAAACTCTGTTTCTTTTAAGGAACTATTGCCCCTGCTTGTGCGGAAAGCTTCAACAGGCACTTCGCCATTTTGTTTGTCTGTCTTAAAACATATCCCACAATTCATTGCACATGAATTGTGTGACGTAAAAGCTTCAGAATGCTATTGAAACAGGCATCAAAAAAGATATCGAAATAGCGATCAAATTATGTCTAGATAATAAATCATTCTATGTTATTCTCTGTTAGGGTTAGGATGTCTACTATTATAGAGTAACATAATTTTATGTAATTCTCTGTTTAGGTTAAAGTGCACTGAAAACCTAAAAACAGACCTATCCTGATTTGAAGTAATAGTCGTAAATAATCGAAAAATGAAGGAATTTCTTTGTTTGAAGTTATACCCAATTTTTAAACGCCATTTGAAAACGCGACCTTTCGGGTCGAGGACCGCGTATTGATAGACTGGGACGAGGTGGACGAGTGACGTCATCACGGGACATCTATAATATTCTTCATACAAACTCTTGTATTTATATCCTAAAAATTGACTATAATTCTGTAACAACGCGTCTACCCGGTGTTTTTTCAGTTTTCATGGAAGGTTAATAGCTATAAACAAACATTTCTTTGTAAATCGCCTTCATCGATGTCCCGTGATGACGTCACGATATTGCTAGTGCCAAATCCCAGTTCACGCGGTATTCAACCTCGGAAAGAGCCTGAACCCCAGTTTTTTCGCAATTTTAAAGCACTGTTAAAAATCGTGAATTTGCTAAAATTAAAAAAAAAAAAAAAAAAAACACCTTGAAAAACGGTTTTCCAATAGCATAAGGATTGATTTCATGTGGGTCTGTTTTTAGGCTTTAGTTGCACTTTAACGTATTCTCTACTATGTAGTATCATAAATCGATGTGATTCTCTGTTAGGGTTAACGTATTCTCAGCTATAGAGTAACATAAATCGATGTAATTCTATGTTGGGTTAACGTATTCTCTACTTTTAATAAATTATTTTATATGGAGGTATTGACAAAGGCCAGGGATCGAAAAAGTATCCAAATAGGTATTAAAATAGGTATCGAGAAAGATATAGAAAACTAGGTATCGAAGAAAGTATTAAAATAGGTATGGAAAAAGTCTTCTATTTGCTTCCAAGTACTTCTTCAACTTGTTGCATAGACACATAAACGCTTGTCTTGAAGATAAGCTTGAAAATTACGTCTTGTAGGTGCATATGTTCACTTTGCAGGGAATTTGAAATTTAATAACGAACAGTCATATGTTCAATACGTAACACTGAACTAAATAGTCTGGATCCTTCGAATAGAAATTTAAAGAACAGATGAAGAACACAGGAAAGAAAAATCAGTAATCTGACTAGAAAGGTAACTCATGGGTTGATCTATAGACATGATCAGACTTGCCCGCTAATATATAAGTTTAGAATAGAAAGTTTCATTATTTTATTAATATATTCCAGTTCATTTTGACTTTTCGTCCAGTTCATGTGGAACGCACGTGCGTATATTTTGATGTAAACAAGAATAAATCATTTTTCAACTCGGCTTCCGAGGCCAAGAAATCGCCATAGCGTAGTCTATTCAATTTTTTTCTCGATATAGATGAGTTTCATAATGCCCAAAAAGTAGAGTAAGAAGAGTAGAGTAAGTAAGAAGGCAGTACTTCAAGTGTGGTGAATTTTAAAAAATATTTGAAGCAGATTTTAAGAAAATTGAAAAAAAAAAAAAACGTAGCTTTTTGCAAATTCATTACAAACCCGTATTCTTGTTGCCTTTATGTCTACAGACTATAACCTATATTGTATGGACTAGATTAAAAACGAGACGTGTTCTCTGTTACTCCGAGTTTCGTGCTTACGCACTCATCAGACAAACTTTTATCATTAAAGTCTGTCTGATGAGTGCGTAAGCACGAAACTCGGAGTAACAGAGAAC
>JAAAQI020145802.1:0-11402 GCA_011800005.2 Stichodactyla mertensii
TTGCGCTGGCGAATTGTCTGGTTCAGATTTCAGATTTCAGATCGCCGACCGACAACGTTTTTTGAAATAGGTGTATAATCGCAGGTGCTCACCATTCTAGCAGTATCCGAATATTCAAGTAAGAATAGAATTATTTTCCATCGCCAGCTTACCTTTGAAACTGTAGTTCTGAGTGTCTTTGTTAGTCAAAGATTTTGGCAGCAGACAATGAGCTTCAAACAGCAACAACCAACAAGTAAACCCCCAAGAGAAATCAAATGATTAATGCTGTAGTGGTTGTTTTTACATGTTGTAACATGTTCTACATCACGATATACGGGCAAAAGATATCTAGAATAAACATTTTTGACGATTTATCTTTTAAAGTTGAGCAAACAACCGCGCCCATTGGCCAACGTTTTCAAAAGATCCTTTTAATTGCCTAAATTAAAATGGCAAATAAGGTGGATTGAATGTCAATTAGCAACTAATTCCAAATTTTAGAGGACCCGAACGTGGAACGACAGAAGTGCACGTAAGCTTTCAAATCTAATCTCCTCTGCTTGCTCAGACTCTTCCCACCCCTCCCCTGAACAATCCATTCGAACTAGACAAACTATCTTTGAAAAATAAAGCAAACAACCGTAACCATTGGCCAACATTTGGATTAAACGTCAATTTGAAAGCTTAGGGCTCCTATTGATAGCAGTATACTATATTGTATTACTAATGACATTACCCTGTTGAAATAAAAGTTTACTATTACTACAAAATTTGAAAACAATTTAGAGGATCCGAACGTGGAACGGCAGAGGTGCGCGTAAGCTTTGACAATCTAATTTATTCCGCTTGCTCATTCCCTTGCAGCCCCTCCCCTGAACAATCCACTCGAACTAGACAAACTATATAATCGAGAGTAAGAGAAAATAGGATTGAGGGGAGGGGGTCTAGAAGACAAGGCCAATGATTTCGTGGGGGGGAAGGGGATCTCTGCTTCAGGAAATAATGACCTCAGTAAACAAATACCAAAATGTCATTCAAATTTGTAGAGTCTGGGTTTTATGCACTTTGTTCTGTAAATCTGAGAAAAGTGGAATCCTTTGCTCATTGCAGGTATCTCAGCAACCGTTTAAGCAATTTTATTTTACGCTTACTGTCAGTCAGACCATCTTTGCGGCACCACTTCCTCTTTCAGGTCTTTCTCTCTCAGTTTCTGCATCGCCAGAAATTCCAAACCAAGTGGGCGGGCATTATTATGCAAAATTAGAATTATATAAAATAAATCATATCCAATTGTCTTATCTTAAATTTGATTGGTTTACGTATCAAGGCATCGTTCTGAGGAATATCGGGTAGTACGAAAGAGGAAGAGAAAATGGTTCTACGCGACTTTATATGATACTTCTACCGCCGATACAAAACATATATACATGTATATACAAGAGCACAGTTAAAGGATGCGGCTCACGGCTCGCTATGGGAAGTCGAAAACTGATTTTCGAGCGTAAATCCAATGGCTGGGGGGAGAGAGAAGTCGAATAGACCCTTCTCCAAAATGGCGGCCGCAAATTTAAATGAGTTAAAATTAAACTGAGATGGAGTGAAAAACTTATACCACCACTAGAAAGAGCAGCTTTATTTAAGTAATCCTACAAAGATTCATTATGTCAGGTGTCATATCGGCCGAGAAAACATAAGTTGAAAATTGACAAATTTACAGAAGTTTGTATGACTGAGGGGGTATGGTGTATACCCTCAGTCATACACTCGTCTGTAAATTTCTGTCGTTTATTACGAACTGATGAATTAAAGATTAATTTGAAAAACCCCTTGTCATTTACCCGTTTGTATCAGCATAAAACTTTCCTCTTTTTATAAACCGAAGAGATCAGAATCCTTATTACAGTTCTGTGGAGAGGGTTTTCATCATTTGATGTTTCCATTCAATACCCCAACACGTAGTATTCAATATATTTTACTTAGATAATTTCAAATTTCCCGGAATATTACCAACGGGCAACTGGTTACAAGTCATTTTCGATCAAAACTTAAAGGCCACAAAGAACGCCTGAGAAATAAGCCCGTCCGTAAAGAAGGCAACATTGATAATCCGCAAGATTTCTTCGGCGTATGTCGTGCTGTGAGCATTCCCTTGAACTACTATAACTACAAAAATACACAGTGAGAGTAAAATCGAAATGAGACTGTGGCCAACACATTTGAAAATTGGCAGAGATATAAGTGAAAGTTCAATCTTTCAAACACGATACGACATAGGACTATAATACGTATCCTTTGACCACGATTTTGAGACCAAAATATTTGAGAGACTTTGTGTTGGTCACGGTCTTCTCCACTGAAATTGCTACTCGAAACCTTAGAATTTGCTTGTTGTAAAACCAAATCGTAACTTTATGTTTGAATAATGTTTTGGTTCTGACTTTCTATACGATGGTCGGTTGCTAGGGCTTTTGCTCCCGCAAGTACTTAAATTCATTTTTTGGCTCACAGGGGAGTATTTTATATTTCAAATGAAGCAGGACATTATGACATCTTAATTAGAAAAAAAAAATCTTTAAATTTTTATCACTGTAAATGTATTTTTGACGTTTCTTGAAAATACGTCATAAGTGACTCCTATTTTTAGTAACAACATTAAAAATTTGCAAAACAGTGTTCAAAATGTTACAAAAATTTTTTCTACACAAACAGAATATTTATAGTGAAAACCCCATTTCAATCAGATGAAATGGCGTGAAGTTACAGCTACACAGTAAATTTGAAAGGGCTGATTTGGCTCCACCGAATCATTTTGGCTTTTTTAGACTAGTGCTATTTTGGCCCTGAAGAGGGCCAAAATGGAACAAAATACCATTTTGGCCCTACAAAAGCTATTTTGGCACAGTATTTTTAGAACTATTTTGGCTCAGTATAGACTGAAATAGGAAATGATATCATTATTGATCAATAAGAGCAAATTTGATCAAAAAGAGCAAATTAGATATAACAACAATAAGTGCTGTTTTCGCCCCTTGGATGGCTAAATTAGAACTTCAGGCTATCTCGCTCTAAAGCAGCCATTTTGGCCCTCTGACATTTGGAGCTGTTTTTGCCCCGAAGGTGGCTAAAATGGCTTATGGGGCTATTTTAGACAAAAGAAGCTAATTGGGCCCTTTGACATTTGGAGCCATTGCACAGAATTCTATTGTCTTTAGGGACATTTACTTACAGTTCAGGCATCTCTGTAGATAGGCATACATTTGTATAAAGGTGAATATTAATTGACAGATTATGCTCGACTAGAGTAAAACTATTGCCTTCAGCTCATTTTAATGACTTGCATCCACAAAGTTTAGCTATTGGAAGAAAGTTTTTCACTTATTTTTGATTTGTAAACAATAATTTACCAAACATTTACCAAGAAAGCTTGGTGTTTTGTTCGGATATTCACACCTCGTCTACGAAAAGCTTCAATCTTCAATGTCTTTATTTCTAGTTGCCTTGGAACGATGAAACTTAGGTGAACATAAAGATTTTATGATCTAAATAAGAGTTCTGGCCTTTTGTTTGAGAAGAAAGTAGAAAACTTTTTCGAGCATTTACTCGCCGGGACGCTAAGCAACGTTTTGTTTGGACATTCAACACACTTCGTATACACAAAACTTCAAACATTAATATCTTTCTTTCTCCGTATCTTACAACCATGAAACATAGCTAAACGTTATGTTTTCGTCATTTTTCACACTTATTTTAACATATTCTTGATAGTAAAAGAAAACATCCAGAGATTATCAAGCATTTACGGAAGGACGATTGGTGGCGTTACGTTGATGTTCATACCTTTTATTCAAAGAAGTTTAAATCTTAAAATCCTTCGCTCTAGTTGTCGTGGAGTCACGAAAACTAGTTCAACATTACTATTTCTTGATTGTGAACAAGAATTTTATCGTGGCCGTTGAGGAAGAGGATAAAACCAGAGTCTTTTAAACTGACTCCTAAAGAACACTTGGCGTTTGTTTGGACTCATTTCACGCTTCGCCTGGTGTATTTTCGAAGAGACCGCGTTTAACGAAATCATTTGGGTTCTACACGGGTTTTCAGTAGAAAAATGATAACATTTCTTTATGGAAAACCTAACATGTAAATAGTGCAAAGCATTCCTTAAACAAGTATCTTAAGCTAGCTTAATTCTGTTATTGAGATGAGGCATGGGTTTATCTGAAAACTTCGAATTTGCCGTGAAAGCGAGATGAGCAGAGCGACCAAAAAATGTTTGACTTAAAAATGATAAAAAGAAAAGTTCGCGAATAATCCATCTGAAGGGTGCAAGATATTTCTTATTATTGTAGCTTCGTTTTGCAACTTTTGGCCATTAAAAAACTATCATAGAAAACGAAATATACCAAAATTCTTATACATGACCTTCCAGTTTACATACTAAATTTGGCTTAAAATACTCCATATTCACTAAAAAATGATAAAGAAAAATTTTCAATTTTTGCCTCTTAATTGATACGTGATGTTAAAATGATATCTAAACTTTCGATTCCAACTTTTGGCCATGAAGAAATAAAACTAGAAACCAACTAAAATGATAG
Organism: Stichodactyla mertensii; assembly: GCA_011800005.2. Lineage (NCBI taxonomy): Eukaryota > Metazoa > Cnidaria > Anthozoa > Actiniaria > Stichodactylidae > Stichodactyla > Stichodactyla mertensii. The sequence goes on from JAAAQI020145802.1 coordinate 4,578, forward strand.
TTTCAATAACCAACATCAGCCGTTTTAGCACAAATTCCTTGTAATTTGTTTCGTTAATGAGTCACACTCCAATGAACATGATTTGAACCTCGCGCCAAAACAATAGTGAAAGTCCCGTATGTGTCCCTCAATTCTGTGCCATGTGTGTTGGCCCCAAGGGTGGCCAAAATGGATCATGGGGCTATTTTAGAGTAAAGCAGCCATTTTGGCCCTTTGGCATTTGGAGCTGTTTTAGCCCCAAAGGTGGCCAAAATGGATCATGGGGCTATTTTAGAGTAAAGCAGCCATTTTGGCCCTTTGGCATTTGGAACTGTTTTAGCCCCAAAGGTGGCCAAAATGGATCATGGGGCTATTTTAGAGTAAAGCAGCCATTTTGGCCCTTTGACATTTGGAGCTGTTTTGGCCCCAAAGGTGATTGAATTTTGCACAATCGATGTAGTGTTTGTTACAACAGAATCAACTGTTCTTTGGCTAAGTTTGTGTGTTTCCTTGGTCCCAAGTAAATATGCCGCATTCAACCGCCTTACAGTGTCCTCCTTAAGAACATCATATTGTCCATCATCGGAAACGTTTCTTTGGTCTGGCCCTACTTCGTGAAACGATTCATCTTCGGGTTCACAACATGAAGAATCGACCAGGTCTTCTGCTTCCTCATTGCATGTGGAGGGATTTTCTACCGCTTCTGGTCTATCGCGCGCCGGTGTCAAATCACAAATTACCGCTTGTTTAAAACACTGCGGTGCTTTCTTCGCAAATGTGTTTTGTACCCTTCAAAATCATCATAACTCTTAGAGCAGCCAGGAGCTTGACAGACAACGTGGAAGTTTTCCTCGTTCTTATGGTACCTTCAAGTTCTAGATGGTTTCTCATCAGAGAAAGCGTGAGAAAAATGGAGACGCACATAGAGCATGCGAAAGGCATCTTCATGTCGTAGTTGTTTAGTTGTTTGAACTACAGAAAATGCAACCCTGCAGTAAGGTTAAAAAAGCGTTCAAGCATTATATTATGAACATGATAGACAGATGTCTACACTATTAACGGATTACCGACTCAAAGGCAAGCCGCTTGGAATGCTTTATTAGATAATTTGTATGTATACTGTATCTCCATAAAATGATTGCCGAATGTTGTCTGCTTGATTTTTTTTTTTTTTTTTTGTTCAAAAAAATTTGTTGATCACAATTCAGTTCTCTTTTCAATACTGTAGAATTTCAAGTGGGTCATTTACCGCCAAATTAGGGGAATACAGCTATTTGACATGTCAAACAGATACTTAAACCAGGCTTTATTTACTTTGCGGCATTATGAGCAGCGGTGACTCATGTGATAGTCTCATTCGTCTTCGAGCCGCGTTAGAGGACAGATCTTAGTGAGTGTACTTGTGATTTTTATGTTTATCAAGTCTTGAAAGTGTTTTTCCTAATATGGAGCTGGAAAATATGAAGGATCCTTCAGTAATTGAGTTGGGAGAGTTGCTTTTAAGCCATGGTTTAGATGAAGAGATCGTACGAGTCTTCAAAGGTAATTTATAAGCCGTGTTAGAGGCGCCCACATGTATTTCAGGTTCATCACCTAAAAGACTCCAAGCAATAAACCGATTAATACTTCTCGTTCATTCTTAGATGCCGAAATTGATGGTGACCTATTTCCCACCCTTACTATAGTAGAAAATAATCGGGGACTTGCTTAAGTCACTAAAGCACAAGCGCGCTGCAATTACTGCGTAGCAAGAACTAACTGGCAAGGTATGTATTTGTAACTCTAAAAGTGACTTAGAAGGTTAGAAACAAATGTTCTTTGTTTGTTTTACGATTAGATATGATTAATCACGATTACCACTGTAAAGTTACGACGGAATAAGTAAAAATTTACTGTCCGATCTTTGAAATTTGAGCTGCATTCGGTTATACCGTATTTGTCACGTGGGAATTATGGCGGGAAAATATCAGAAATTGCATTGAGCATGCTCGGAGTTCCAAAGTCCAGCCACCGTGACAATGTATTGTAATTTTTTCGTAGAGTTTTGACGAGGAAGGGAATCAAGTGGCAAAAAATCGGTCTAGAAAAAGACCACATACTATCTTGGAGTCTGAAAATGAAGATGATCTTGAAGATTTGAATTCAAGCGGCTCGTCAAGCTCGTCTACAGTCCTTGATGGAGACAGTCCTTGGAGACAGTCCATCGCAAACATCAACGCCAAAATCAAAAAGTCCAAGGAATACCTTTTCAGCGTTCCCTAATACAAGTTATCAGGTCAGTAAGTTACTTAAATAAGCTTATAAACTTTTGTTGCACATTGTGAATTGGCTAAAATTATTTTTTCTAGGAATAACTAAGTGAATAGACGCTAATTAGCTTAAATACACAAATTAACCAGTTCATTGTTTTAAGCATATTCTTACGGACTTTTTAAGCTTAAATAATGCTGATTATGAGCTAACAATTTCTTTCCTATTACTATAAAGTAAGCGTAGAGATGTACGCTGAGAGAAGTTGTTGGTGGGAGCAAAAGCAAAAAGATTATTTCCAATAAAAAATTCAGAAAAATATTGCTGTCATGCAATTAGGAAAAATTATGCCATTTCCAAACGCCCTCCCCCCTTTTTTAATGGTCTGTCCCTCAGTAGTATATGAATGGCAGTAAAATATGAATGGCAGAACTTTATGGGGATTTAAAATGGCGAGTCAGAGGCAAGGATAGGATACTTAGGTCACCACATATGTTTCGTAAATATTATTTTCAAGGTAAAAGCACTTTAAAGTTAAAATTGTATATGCAAATCAGTACGAATCTCTTGCCGATTTTTAAAAGTTAAAAACTTGGTCATGATTGTGATTTTCTATTGTGTTCTGCCTAATGAATACAAATGAGTTTGATAACCTGAGTTTGAAACATTTTTTGGATGAATTTTCCTTTCAAGTGGTTTTACTTTTGGATGCCTTGGGGGCTCACTGAGCATAAAGTTGTACCTTTCACTTGGTACCACACCCAATGTGATAGAAGCTGATTTATAGCTTCTGGAGCACATTTGTTTTGTGTGGATAAGTGCATAGGTATGGAGCTTTATCTGTGTGCAGAAGGTAACATAAAGTAATTCCTCATTTCTAGAACAAAGCTTGCAAAATCTCTAATAGAGAAAAGCTGCAACAAAAACAGAGGAAATAGAAGCAAAAAGAAAAGAAAAAGAGCTTCAAAAGAATTCAGTATTCTAAATTACAAGAGGATAATGCTAGTTTGAAATTGCTAATGAAAAGCTTAATTTAGAAGTGAAAATCAGTAATGAGGGGTTAAGGTTAAAAACCAAAAATATAAAAAAACTCAAATCAATTGGAAAACATTATAGAGTACTGGGTAATCAATAAGTTAGAAGAATCAATCCTGATCAGCTAATACCTGTTCTAGATCAACAGGGTTGTGCAGTGGTTCTGGGTAAGGGGAAATTTGGTATTTGCAAGTTAAAGCAGTTCATTGCATCTGGATCAAGGTGTTATGTTGCTGCTAAAGAATATGTATATCATAATGTTGAGATCAAAGACATACTCTATGAGGTGCAAATTGTACAGCAACTCTCACATAAATGCTTTCCATTTGTTTTTGGAGTTTGCACTGAAAATGTTCTACAAATAGTGTTTGAACTCTGCTCTGAACCTGAAGTCCCTAAACTGCCAATGACATTTTAGTCTGTATTAACCACAAAAAATCCAAGTGTAAAACTTAATCAGTGGTAATATTAGCCAGCTGTGCAGATGCACTTCATATTTGCATACTATTCATTTAGTGGTTCACAATGATTTGAAGGCTGGTAATATAGTACTTACACAGTCCAATAATGTATATATACCCAAGATAATTGATTTTAATAAGGCCAGATATATTAAAGATTGTGTTCTTAAAACCTTGTCTGTTGAAGACAAGCACATTTATTTTTAACGTTTTCCTCACATTGCACCAGAGGTCATCAATGGTCTTGCAAAGAAATCACCTGCAAGCGATATATAAAGTGTTGGTTTTATAATAAGGCAGGTTCAGAAAATGTGTAAGTCTGAGTTTCTGTCTGATATTTCTCTTGCATGCATGAGGAGGAATCAAATTGATATATAGGCCAACTGCAGAAAATCTATGTAAACATCTTAAAACCGTTGTAATCTAAAGTATGTACGACTATACCTTGGAATTTCAGAATTATTTCAGTTTACATTTATTTTAAATACCTACAAGAATGAAATTCAAAAAACAAATAATGATGCTTTCAAGATTGTTGATTGAAAACAAATAGAAATTTATTGATATCCCATTCATTATAGATAATTGTTTTGTCTCATAATTGAATAAAACTTTAAAGAAATTGAAACTGTTATTGAAACCACAGAGGTCAGAGGGGAGAAACTTGGAATGATGGGATATGTATTGCCATTTTGTGAAAATTAAAAATACTTATAAGATGTAATATTCTCATAAGGAATTTCCATAAACTTTATAAAACTTTATATATAATGTGTATTTTAGGGAATGGTCCATTCTCGTACCCAGAACCTTCTCAACTTTCTAACAAAAAATCGAAGGCTCTGACGTTTGAGCAAGTGGGCTTGTATACCTGCATGTTCAAAACGTTCTTAAGGAAACAGAAAAACTTTGGAAATTGAAAAATACTGAAGAATGTCTATGGTCATTGCAAAATAGCAGTAACCATTTAGCAAAACTCAAAATGCCTGTTTTTGATGTCATTTTCGAAGGCCTAATGGAGGTGAAGTAATCCTTAACATTCTTAATCAATTAAAAATTTTTTCACAATGCAAAGAAAGAGCAGCCATAAAGGTGGCCTCAAGCATTTTGAGACCTCCAAACAAGAAAGGCCAAAACAAAGAGCATGAGGAAACAGTGATTAAGATAGTCCCAGTAAGTGTGATGAAGGAAGGCCCTAATTATTTTCACCACTTTCTGTGCATTGGTTTACTGGCCAAACAAAACTGGCATTCATGCTGGGTATACCTTTCATATTTTTGACCTTTGGCATTAAAACAAACAAATTCCAATTCCAAAGAGAATCTTGCAGGCCTTGACGTAGTGCTTTGTGTTTGTCATGAACCACTGTTTGGAAAGGGGTGAATACAATATAATAATTACATTATGCCTAACTGATAGTCACTACAGTACTATGAGATTTTCCTCTTTGCCCTATTACCCTATTTACCAGTAAAAGTTTTGTGGTAAATCTGCTAGAGTTACTTAGGAAAATACATTGACCTTCAACTTTCCACATTTGCAGGATTAGGAGTCACTGGATGAAGCTATAAAGACCATTCTCCAGCCAGTCATCATGATCCCTGATAATCTTTTCAATACTGATTTACTATATGTGGTGGGAGAGGAGAAGCTGCTGTGTAACATCACGACCAATAAGATTGCAGATGCATTAGTAATTTTGATGGCGACCTATTATCTTTATAATTTTGAATACAAAGTAGGAAAAAACATATTCATTTTCCTAGAGATGGCCTTGATGGGTGCAACATCAGTCAAAAGCCCAGTATCAGTTGACACGATAATTGGAATTTTATCTCATTTAGATAATGAATAATCACATTCATTCATTCAAACTAGATAAATATTATTACACTTATTAATACCAGCCCTTGGCATAATATAAGTATGTTCATGCTATCCCAAAGGTTGAAATACAAAGACTTTATTTTGTGTGGGTGTAAAATAATTTTCTGTTTTTATAGCTTTTTAAAATATATAGATTGTTTCCTGCTCATAACATAAGCATGCATGTAGTTTCTTATGATGAGATAAATGCAGCCCCGCTGAAAGTGACAGGATAGTTCCATTTGTGAAAGGCCAGCTAGGTTAGCCCATATGTTATGCACTAAATACTCCACAAATCAGTCAAATTAGCACCAATTCCTGGAGAGCTAAAATGGCCCTAACCCTTAGGGGCCATTTCAGGGTCAAAATTTAGCCCTAAAATATAGAGCTAAATTAGCCCCTGCGTCAGAGCCAAAATAGCACCAATTCTTGGAGAGCCAAAATGGCCCTATCCATAAGGGGCCATTTCAGGGTCAGAATTTAGCCCTAAAATATAGAGGTAAAACAGCCCCAAAACCAGAGCCAAAACATGGCCCTAGACGAAAGTGCAATAATGGCCCTATTTTGAAAGGGCCGTCTCAGGGTCAAAATTTTGGCCCATGTATGTAGGGCAACAACATTCAACATCAGCTTTTAACATTTATTTCTGAAATTTGTGGCTTTACTTGCAATGCGATATCCTTGCTTGCTCTTACAACATTGGAGTCTTCAAATGACGCTATTCCAAGCCAATTCTTCCTGCGATTTCTACAATTCAAAATTCGTTCTTGGCTTTTTGTGTCCGCAAAAAGTTCGTCATTCGATCTCCACTATTCAGGTTTCATGTTTTACTTTCGACATTCAAATTTTAAATTGAACTTCACGCATGAATGACTTGACCTTGGCTCAACATACCGCTGTGCATAAATACCAAAGCTCAGAACAAGACCGCTGTACGAAATATACGTTGGCTCCGTAGAAATCATAATAACCGCTCAGAAGAATATATGACATTGTTCAGGAAACTTTTACAGTTTTAGAAAATTCATTTGGTTCCTACGAAATAGATGGGATAATCCTCAGGCTTGACTATGTTGCTAGAAATGAAAGTAAAGTGAATCCGTTCGGTGTGTATATATAGAAAGGATAAAGCAGAAAAATAACATAAGCCCTTGTAATAATATTAGATATTTGGTACAAATAGGATTTTTATGTTTTTAATGCCCTTCTAATTTCGCAGTATCATTCTAATTTT
>JAAAQI020145813.1:0-11401 GCA_011800005.2 Stichodactyla mertensii
TTAAGCACGCGAAAAAAAGACGAGTGGAGAGCACATGCCTGTTTATATACTGAAATCATTTGCATAACAATGATCTTTGAACCGTGATAGCCTGGTAATTAGTGGCGAAAAATGCATGAATCCCGCAGTGCGGAGCATTATACGAAGGAGAATTTAAGGATTTTATCGGAGAGTAAGTTTATTTTTTTCCAGTCGACACGGAGAGATTTGAATCTGGCTTTTCTTCTCTTTTGTCTATTGATTGGTCATCAACCACAGCAGCTGGTTCTATTGTGCCCAAGGTGGTGTGACGATGTATCGTTACTTCAGCCGAGGTAGGATTTAGTAAGCGTACTGGTATCTGACCGTCATCATTGACATATGTGACAATGTGTGCTCCCAGTATTTCATAGCGTTCCTCCAAATCAAGTGCAGGTGCGAACGTCACTTCACCCTTCATTAAATTATTAGTTCCGTGATTTACATAAGCTGCTACGATTTGTTCTGACCGAGGCGGAATGTGCACGGTTTGTTGCATACAAGCTTGCATCTGGTCGGAAGAAACGTTAATGTTCTCCGACCGCAATTTTTATATTCCCTTAGGGAAATCTATGTGTGAGTGGTAATGCGCTAGAAAATCTTTACCCAGTATGGCGTAATAAGCGAGTTTCCTAACAACATGAACCTCAAATGGATAAGCAACATTGGACAGCACGATTGGTAGCTGTAATACATTACGTGTATGCAAATGTATGTCAGGGTAATTTGAATAAATTATCTTGTGGCGGCACATGGCCGGTAGGTTTGTTATGTGTAGCTGGGGCAAGATACGACAGTAGCTTTATTTTTCCTTCCACTACTAAAGGTTTACCATTTACAGTTTGCATATTAGTTGACGGCACTAAGGCTATCCTTTGAAATTGGCCATAACAACGCAAGTTGTCCCACACCCGTGAATTAATGGCAGATACTGCTGCTCCAGTATCTATAAGAAAATTGACTTGAAGAGGACCAATTTCACCAGAGGCCATGACGCAATGTCCTATTGACAGCGTGGTTTCACAGTTGTTATTCCTAGGAGAGTCTACTATTACATTTAGTGCCTTTGCCCCCAACTCTGGTCATTATTACTCATCGCTGGTTTCACTTCCATTACAACATCGGCCTCGTTCTGAGGTTTAATATGTATATCCTGAGGGGTCTCTGTTTTCCCTCCTAAAATATCGTGGGTATCATCCTTCCCACTGTCATTAAATATCTCTGTACTTTGTCATCGCTGTCATTTTCCACTTTGACAGCCTTCTCAGAAGTGCTTAGAATCTTTGTATTATCTTCTATCCGATCTACGTCATCAGATTTATCTGTTAAATCCTCTCGATTTGAACTTCGAGACTTACACGGGGTATCTGCGGTCGTGTCTTGGATTGGTACGTCAGGCACTGAAACTTGGTTGACCGGGACATCAACCTCATGATGTGATTCGTTACTCTCCTGGTCTACATTAACACAAGTATTATTGCTAGTACTAACATTAGTATTAATTACATCTTTATCAGAAATTTTATTCATGTTACATAGTGAAACGGCCCCTAAATTCTCCCAGTGAATAGGAGCGGAGGTTAGCTTTCCTGACTCGGAGCTCTATTTGGTGGAGGATTTCCCCGTAGTGGGTTGGGTGCAAAATTTGACCTCTCCCTGTTAGGTGTAGGAATTCTAGGATCCCCAAAGCGGCAACGAACGCTAATATGACCTGCCCGACCACATCTGTTACAAATGGGGTCTCCCGTGGGAGTGCGCCTGTTTCTATTAAACCTGGCGTTACGGTCATCTCTAAAACCTCTACGAAACTCCCTTCATAGATCGCGTGCCAATTGCTGCAAATCCTCCCTGAGGACTGGCCTAGATCTGTTGACTTGGCGCTGCTGCGTGTTTCCATAAGGATTCCAACTGGGGCGGTCTGGTTGGCTGAAAGCTGATACTGCCTTCGGCTTGTCTTGTTGGCTGTGAATAGTGATATCCTTGAGGTCTTTCACTATGCTACTCACTTGGCTCATAATAGCGTTGATTGGTGCATCTGTTTCTGGTGCCGAATCTTTCAGTTTTGCTGCATATTCCGCTTCTTCAAACGACTTGGGTTGTTGTAAATACACGTGTTTTCAGTGAAGGTTTCAGCCCTCTCATAAAATAATGCCACTCAGTTTCAGGCAATTCAAGCCTTTGGCAGAGTCGCCTAACTCGCGCGGTATACTCGCTTCAGGGAGTGCTTGGTTCCTGTTTCAGTTTATCTAATTTCTGTCGATTCAACCACCTGTTTATCTCTGGGTTGAACTGTTCGCGAAGCGCGTTTAATACATCGGGAAGCCCTACATGGTTTTTGTCATAAGAGTTGTACCATGTCTTTGCATCCCCTGACAGAAATAGAGGTAATGCCTGTAGCATGCGGTCCTCGTCCCAGTTTTGAAATTGCCAATTGAGTAAAGGTCACAATAAATTCATCAACATCTTCCTCATCCGTCCCGCTAAAATTCTTAAGGGGTTTGTAGAACCCCCTTAAACTATCGAGGTCCTTATTTTCGCGCACTCGGTCTTCAATTGCCCTTAAGCGCGTAACTGTCTCTTCGTAATTCTCCTCCCCGGTTACCTTCCACTCATTGAACGCCGTTTGTAAGTTATTTATGGCTTCAAGTATGTTTTCCGCCATATCAGTCGAAGAATCGGGCTGTGGGTCGTCCTCTTTATTGTCGGTATGGTCAAGTTCAGCCTGCGAGCAAGCGCAATATGGAGTGTCTGTTCTGTCGTCGTTTGCTTCTTAGTTTTGCTCCTTGTGAGCATAACACGTACACGACACCACCGCAAAAGGATTCGGGAATACGCAACACATTGACAGCCTAAGCGATACTAATAAATGAAAAGCCACTACGAAGACGTCCAAGATTAAGATGTAACATATCAGTAACACTAAAAAGTGTATTTAAGGTAAATTTCTAGCGAAACAACTAAACTATCTCTCTAGTAGGTGTGGCTTGCTTCCGCAGAACCCAGAACATCATTCCTGTTATCATCGCCAAAATCCATCACACACTGGAACTTACCACTTCTGTTCGCTGTACTGTAGTACCGGTTCTTACCCGGGTTCTCCGCCAAATCTGTCACGTAGGGAAGTTGGGGGTATGTTACTTCCCTACTGACGATGTTTCAAGGAGTCGACGAGACCTTTTCTTTTCTTTTTAGCGTATTTATTTCTTGATTCCTCTTCTTCTCTTCTCTCCTTTATCTCTCTTCTTCTTCTGTTCTTCCTCCTCTTCTGTCTCTATCTGCTATCTGCCCTAAACTAAGCTTTACGAGTGCTTAAATAGATTTAATTAGCATAATCTTTGACGGCAAGTCCAACGTGACCTGACGTCAATTACAAGCATTCTGATTGGTCGCTAGGATCGATGAATAATAATGAACTAGTTTCCAATTCCCGAGGAGGAATTGAAATTCTGTTAAAATTCTCTTATTCACCGTCCCTAAACTTAAATGAAAATTAAACCGTCGTTACATTACCATACCATCTACTAATTGCCGATATAGAATATTCTGATAAACGAAATTTGGAAAAACTGATGAGTGCTAAAGTTAGAATGTTGGTCGCTTGCGAACAGCGCCCAACTATGAATATTACATTAATCCCAAACAGCTGCTACCAACAGATTTTCCATTATCTGCTCTATCTATCCCAAAATAGTTTACATGCCAACAAACATAAGCTTAATTACTAAATTGATATAAGAACCAAAACGTCCATCAGAATTTCGGATAATGACCAAAATGCTGACAACGCGGTTCCTTGAACTTAATTCCGAAAACTTACATTGTCAATCTAATTAAAATATAAGGTTGTTGCTTTCGGATCCGGATTGCTATCTGTCAGTTCCTCAGACTCTCTGGTACCATGGCTTTACGCTATTATCATGTTTTTCCTGATTACTTTTCTATTTTAATTATTTATGATTTTCTTAGTGTCACGTCCACTTGGACTTATTTTCCCATTACAGTATAATCACCCAAATCGTCCCAATCGCCTCTGAAGCATTTTCATTGGATTGCCCCGATCGCCTGTACACATTTTGAGGCGATTGAGACGATTCGGGGGATTATATGTAAACCAGGCTTAAGGGATCTAGCGATCGCCTAGTTGGCATCATGAACATACACGATGACATCGAGACGATACTCAAGAGAGCTGTAGTATAGTTTGACACAGTCCTACTTTGAATAATCTCGAAAGGAACCAATCAATTTGAGTGTAAATTAAGAATTAATACAGCCTGTATACACCAAATTGAAAAAACATCGTCGGGTTCAAAAGGTCGAATCATCGAAGGTAAGACCGAAAGGGGTTATGGGTAAGCACTTAATAAGGCCCATATTTAGTATTATATGCATAGGATATTGTTGCAACTCTCGAACGTTGCTTTGAATTCTCGAAGAAAGCAATATTCGAGTATTTTAGCATTGTTCAATGCGTATTATGGGCCTTATGAACTATTAACCCAGAATCCTCAGTCTTACCTTGGATGATTTAACCTTTTGAACCCGACAATGTTTTTTCAATTTGGTGTATATCGAGTAAGTATAGCACGAATGCTTGGTGACAATAAGCTGGGATTAATTCCGAGGCAATAATAAAATATTTGTGATAACTTGACACAACTTTCGTTTGTGTCATGTTGCTTTTATTTACAATTTCTATTTTTGGACACTTTCATCACATTATCCACTACAACTGAATTCGAATACTTAAAAGAGTCGTTTGCTACGAAACAGCAGTTATTTGAATTTTTTTTTTCTTTTTTTTTTTTTTTTTGAGGATTTTGAGAAATTAGTTTTAATATTTAAAAGCAATGAAATCTGAAAAAAGAATAATGAATTATTAGACAAATCGGAAAATGAATAATGAATTATAGACAAAAAATATACAAGAATAATGAATTATCAACATCAAAATATTCACCTTCTACCCCCGAATTTATCACTGGACGCATATCACCAGTCTTCTTGGGTACCAGGAATAGATTAGATAGAAACTCCTCGTGGCAGGGGTCGCTGACTACCGGCTGAAGGACAACGTAGATTGGCTGAGAGAAAAATACAAAAGACGTCAAAACAATAGAATGAAGCAAACAATAGCAATCAAAAACAAAAGATAAGTTGCCTCCTTTTGTTTGATGGTCTGTTGGTTTTGTTCTCTCAGCCAATCTACGTTGTCCTTCAGCCGGTAGTGTATTACCCGGTGGCAGGGAAGAGCAATTTGAACTGCTCCTTTGTTTAAAAGTTTGTCAATTTCCTCATCAATTAACTGGATTTCTGCCTCGTTAAAGGGAGGAGGTCTGGGTAAATTCAGTTGAACTGGTACCGATTCAAACTCCAAATGGTAACCTGCTATGGTTTTCAGGACCCAAAGATCACTGACTGGGTTGCTTTTGCTGCACACCGACTGATCGGCCTGTGCAATGTCAGGCTTAAGGAACTCACGCCTCTTGAGGGAAGTCAAGTATGATGTATGAACTAAAAGGGTCACAGCATCAGCAATAAGTGGTAGAATGCTGGAAGCTTCAATAGACTTCTTCTCCTTCTGATAATTCAGAACGGAATCCAACAGCAGTATCATGGGTTGAGCAGACTTCACCAACGTCTTCTGTATTTCTTGAAGGCCCAGATCTTTAGTCTTTTTTCAAGGTTTACCTTAGGGACACACAACAAAGTGCAATTTTTTGGCGTCTTGTATTTATCTTGAATTTCCTTGAACTTTGTTTCAAGCCGAATCGTTTATTCGCTAAGCAACGACTTCAGCGACCTCTGGGCCAAAGGTTTCTGTTTCCTCAAAAACTGAGTAAAAATATTCGCTTGATTCAAGCGTTTTTGCATGTGTCTCTGCAGTTTCGGACCTCCCCGACCCGTGAGTGTCGGTTAAATTCGCTGTTGGGTCGAATTGAGACGGTTCAAAAGCTGTATGGGACCGATTCGGGAACGGCAGGTAAGCTATCCAGGTTTGCAATTCTATCGTTCAGAGCTTTCAGAGTTTGCTGAATATCTCCAGTGCCTAGTTGGTCTCTCAGCTCGTCGATATCGACGTCAAACATCTCTGAATCACGGTTCTCATCAGAATGTCCTTTATTAACAATAGTGATTTCTGGTTCGAGTGTAAGATGTGGTTCGCTTGGCGAAGACATGCCGTTCCGACCACGTGCATTTGAATTTCGTAAACAGCGACAAACAATTGGTGAAACGTCGATATTTCGGTTCTACTGTAGAAAAGAAGAACAGAATGAACTTATCTAGTTATCAACCACATAAACTGATAACGCAACACGCCAAAAACGAGTAAAGAAGATATATAAACAATACGCTGACCTGAAAGCACTCCAGGAAGAACTGATGATATGTTCTCACCTTGGGATTATATACGGTGGCTGTAATTTGCATTTGAATGACTTTGAAGTGTGACCGCTGGCCGATTAGTAGCATAGGAAGTATGCAGAATTATCCCATAATGCGGAGCATATCGAAAAAGAATCAAGGAGCTCGGCCGAAGCCTAAACGGAGAGGTTAGTCGGCCCTTAGACTATGTATGATGAAATTAAAAACACTCATGAATTAATGAGCAAAACATTATAGAAATCATTGACCATGGAGTTTTTATATCTGATATAGAATCGTCTTCATTTGTATCAACTTTACTGCGATTTTAATAATTACGCGGACAACCAAGTTCAAATACAAACTTCCAAAACGGTGTTTTTGCTGCCGTCAATCAATGATATAATCAGTTGGTGCCTTTTAAATTCTTGACTGACGGCAGCAAAAAGACCGTTTTGCACGTTGATATTTGAACTTTGTTGTCCACGTAATTATGAAAATCGCAGTAACTTGCATTTTCTCTGCCAAATTTAGTTCATTCCTCAAAAATTCGATTCAGTAGAAAGTGAGAACATACCTAGACGTTTCTTCAATACTACCTAACACTGCCTTGCTGTGATCAGTGATATTAAATCGTTCTCTATCAGAAGTACTACTCCTTTGTCGTTTTGGTCCATGTTTCCCTGCTAGCCGAGACTCGGCTAGCAGGGAAGGTCCTTGTGGGAGCGTTAGGAAAGTTTGGCATGCGCAAACCATAGTAAATATTGACAAATATTTAATTAGCTCTAATCTGGTTAACAGATTGCCAAAGAAAACCCAACACTTGAGCACAGTGGATAACTAGTTAGTAACAGTGCAACAGTTAAGGATTTAAGTTGAGTCACTACACTTGAGTGGGAGATTTCAAGCAAAGTTTGGTAATATTGTCCGGCCTCTACATAGTTTTAATTCAAAACTAAATAAATGTTAAGTATTCCTTTGCATCCTTCATTCACTGTGCACTTGAAAGTCCGGTGTTCCACAAGGAGCAACTCTTTCGTTTGGTATACACCTGTTTGAAAAAACGACGTTGTCGGTCGGCGATCTGAAATCTGGAATCTGACCCAGATAATTCACCAGCGTAGTCCATCGATGAAAGGTGGTTTCGTATTTAGCTATTTACTGATTGCAAACTACTAAAAGATAAAAATGACTTCATTTAAGAATAAAACTTAATTTAAAAATAAATTAACAGCTCGTGCGCTCAATTCCTCTCGGTCTCAGATTTCTGATTTCAGATCTCCGACCAACAAACTTTTTTGAAATAGGTATCTAATCCCTGGAGAAAAGAACTTTAATTTGTTTCTAGCATCATCAGGTCGACGAGTTCTTAGTAACGAATGGCGCCTGAAGGTATAGTGGATTGTTAAGGCTCGGACACACGGTACGTTTCTTCCAACGGGGAAATCGAACCGTCTGTCCACCCGTGGAAACTGTTGTGTTGCCGGGAACGTCACTTGCAACAGTTGCACGGGTGGACACACGGTTCGATTTCCCCGTTGGAAGAAACGTCGCAGGAACGTCGCATCTTGCGTGCGAACCTTTTTGGAAAACGTGTAAGCCTTCAGTCCTTTTCCTATACAAACCATCTTTTTTCCGCAATTCTTCTCTCTCTCTATTTACAACATGAATACTCTTACTTTTCATGATGTATTTTCTTCTCTGCTTTGATTAAGATGAGAAGAAATAAACAATACAAACACGCATCGAACACTGCATTGTCACATCCTGTGCCATATCAACTCAATAAAACTGACAACAAAGCTCAGGCAAACGGACTTCTTCAAAGATTCGTTTCTTGTAAATGTATGCTTTTGACTTCCAGTGGTTCTTCTTTCTTCGGTTCGGGTTTTTGATTGCAATGTTTGTCCTTGACGTTCAAAGATTCCTGAGAGCCTGAGATCGAAACTGAGAAAAAAAATATATTTTTGCATTATCTTAGTTTAACTTATGTGAAACATTACTAGTCTACTAACTTAAAAAATTTCACAGCAAGCGCCTACATTTTTCCAGAAAAAAACTGTGTGTGTAATAAGCTCTTATACAGAAGGCCAATGAAGAGAAATTGGAATCCATCAAGGAAATCAACGAACTAATCACGGATAGGATAGTTTGGTTTGCATTATAGCATCGATTCCGCTATTTTGACAAAAATATGGAACTGCCGGCCATTTAGGCAGTCACGAGTATAGTATGCCCAGGTTTCACTAACAGACGGAATTGACAAATAATATGGCCTGTGCAATCGCTTGCCACTTCTTAATCAGGATAGGATAGTTTGGTTTGTATTGCTGCATCGATTCCGGTTTTTTTTTAAACAAAAATGTGGAGCTGGCTTGAACTCGCTTTTATGCGCTAAATTAAGAAGAGTTATGGGTAACTCCGGGAAGGTGCATGCACGAATTAACAGTTTACTACTTTTACACGAATTAACAGTTTACTACATTTAGCACTTGAATATTTTGGATTTACTTACTATTTATGTTTGAAGGCTTGGCCAGCTTCCATCGGATGAACTCACAGGACACGAAGGCTGCAAACATCAAGCCAAATATGAGCGCAGTCTCGCGCCAGGTACGCCATTCTATGAATACAACAAAGTGAAATAGAATAATGACGGACAGCTTATATCATCATCATCATCATCATCATCATCATCATCATCATCATCATCATCATCATCATCATCATCATCATCATCATCATGCGCAGCACCATCACCACAACCATTTGCATCGTCATATCATTGTTATCATCAAAAGTGAAATGAAAAATTTTACCATTTATAACACGCAAATTTTATATGAATATAATCAAATGTGCTGGACTTCCATTAATGTGATCATCCGAGCCACGTGAAGGTCTAACCATTTGCAGATATTATTACAAAGGCAACACCTTTTCCTCAGTTATTTTAAAGTGCCCCTAATGCCTAGGACCATACTTTGAAAATCCGTTCTTCATAAAGTTTAGGGTAGGACAGTTTAAATTCTGCTGGTAATGGATGAGCCATTTCTAAGCTATAAGACTTAGAAGATCTTGAAATGTAAATTCTCTGACGTCATCCGGGTGATTTTCTAGAAAGTAGATCTAATCTACAAAAGGCGCTGTTTGAAAAAAATAAGTCAAAATCCTACAAAGTCACATGGCCAATTGAGGATAATGTTCTGAACATGAAATATCATATGTAATTTGCTTTAGCCTGTTTTTGTATTTATAATGATCACCCCATTGACGTCATCTCATTTGCATCTCCGGATCTTTAATCCTTTATTACTCGGAAATATGTGGGTGCAAAACCAAAAAAAATAAATAAATAAATGAAAAATGAACAATACTATCAGAAACGTTATGAAGAATGGATTTTCAAAATATGGTCATAGACGTTAGGGGCACTTTAAGACCCCGTGTTGGTCCGGCCGGGGCTTGAACCCACGACCTCCCACACAACCGACTGATGCTCAACCGAGCTAATCACCATCATCATCATTACCCCATACCACCACCACTATACGACCACCATCATTATCATCATCATCACCATCATCACTACCTTCACCACTACCATCATTATTACAATTAACATCCATCTTCACCATCACCATCATCTTCACCTTCATCACAATTTTCATCATCACCACCATCTTCAACATGTTTAACTTTACCATATGATCTCCATTCTTATCATCATTATCTTCATATACTAGCGGGCATCAACAGTGTTTTACCGCATTTGTTTAAGTTCTCCCTCTCTGGTCTGTTAGTCGTTTTCACTACAGTCCGTTTTGTTGGTGTTACACTCAATAACTTCCAGTACCAAGGCGTTGTAGGACTGGTATGCTGAGTGTCTTGCGGTTCGCTAGTTCCATCATCATTCCACCACTGGGGTACATTGACATCAGGTATTCCTATTAGTGAAATGATATAATTCCTGACTCTACTAATCAAGTGTCTTGCTTCGACTAAAGAAAGAAAATAACTTTGTTTAATCAGTACTTTTATTTAAAGTGCTTCCCGTGAATTAAATATTTCTGGGAATTAAAATTGGAAAGGAAAGGAGACAGAAAGATGAAATTGATTAAAAATAAAAAGATTAGTTCTGAATTCACCAAGTAGCTATCAGTGGTCACCCATCCGAGTACTAACCCAGCCCAATGGGCTTGACTCTCTGTTTTTGAAAGCACAACGTATTAGACCACTCGTCTGTCGCCTACAAAGCTTTAGCATAACAATACCGGAGAAAACAATGCACCAGATAGAATAGGATTACTTTCGTTTTCAAATCGATGTGAACCGTGGTTAGAGCAAGAGGTTGGTCGTATAAGGTCTGGGGGCCGGCCAGCCTCTCCCCTCATGCTTCGGCAAAGATTCTCTAACCCCTAAAATGACGGAACGGCACTTAACGGTCAAGTTCGAAAATCCATACTGCACCTCAGCTTTCCAGGGAATGTCTCGGGGATATGGTTAATGTGTTCACAGTATTTTTTGAAGAAATTACCATGGTAGACCCAGGTTCGAGCCCCGGAAATGGCCTTTTTTTCCCTTTCTTTTTCTTCATTGGGTTACGTGTCAAGTGAAAAATATATGAAAGTTTTCAATTAATTAGATAAGCAGTCCACTTACTCTTATAATATATACTCTCTTTACAAATCCTTTTAGTGTTAGGAATTTAGAACGGCAAATGACGTGACACTTCCAGAAACGAGAATGAGAAATGATGGAAATATCATGGAAATCACTTTCACGATATGGAAATAGACCCATTTCAGGCCCCTTGACGACCGTTGTCAAGCAAGTCAACTACGGACAAACAAACCCGCTAGTCGCTTGAATCAGACAAAAGAATTGCATAGTGTTGATCAAAATGGTAAATTTTTGCTCTGTTTTTGGATGTTCCAATTGATCTAATAGGGAAGATAATCTTAGTTATCATCGTCTCCCTAGAGTTCCAGCAAGATATTCTGAGAAAATCAGACAA